>JAQFYM010004511.1:0-15295 GCA_034694785.1 Agrenia bidenticulata
GTTTCAAGGTAATTGATTTTTTTCTTTTAGAAGGACTTTTCCTATCATTGACAGCATTGAATAGAAGAAGTTTCTCATCAATCATTCTCTCAGCTATGGCTTTTTTTTTAGATACGAACAATACAAAAACTGAACCTGCGTTTATTCATATTTATAGTTTTGGAAGCGAAGAAAATGTTGGATGCGACAGATTTTGAGGTGTTTCAGATTAAACCCCCCAAAATATTACCCCATTGTAATGGAGAAAAGTAGTTCAAAAAGTGATGAAACTGATATCCAAACGTAAGAATGGTTGAAAAAGGTAAAATGAAACACTTCAAAAGTCGAAATTTTTGAATTTGAATTTAACATATCGCATAATACTGATTATTAAGTCAAAATATCGCTATTTTCATCACTTTTTCAATTGGATAAAAGTGAAAACCAATTTTGGTTCGCTTCACTGCAAAGAAAATTTTATGGATAATAGTAATTTCGGGTAAAAGTTATTCTCTTAGCTAAGAAATGACTAAAGCGGCTTTTCCATAAAGTTGACCGCTCTGGAGAAGTGAGGAAACTGAAGAAAACTACCGGAAGAAGACATTTCATCTTCCATGCACACCCAAAATGAATAAATGCCTCTCTCCGAAAGTGCATCCTTTATATAGTAAATAATAAAGAAACGAAATCGGGATACTTTACGAAAAGTGTACTGTTCAGTGCACGCCGATCGTGTTTTTGCACGTTTCTTTCTAAAGAGTTCTGTTCTTATTCAAAATTGCGCCTTTTCTGAGAAAGAGATGCGCATATATGAAAAGAATAAGGTAAAATGTGTATACATTGACTGTTCTTTTTTGTTTTTTTCGTGAAAAATGCTTAATTATCCACTAAGGGAACCAAGATGAACATTGCTAATCTTCTTTTGTGGCAAACAGAGTTGTTAAAGCTTTTTTGGAAAAGTTAATCGCTTTCTATTCATCTCTCGCACTATGTGTAATGTGAGTTGGTTGCTCGTATCAACAGTAATACGATCCAAGAGACGGAGCAGTGCACCGCATCACAGCTTTCTTTGGCATTTGGATCCGACTCTAGTCGTTTTAAATAACGGATGGTGCGATAAATGCTAACCACTTTTTGTTCCCCAAAGATAGTAGCCAACTTATTCGCATCAAGAATTGCGTTTGATAAATTTCAATTTAATGCTATGCATTTGAACCTATTTTCGCGTTTTCCTTACGTTTGAGCGCTAATGTTGTCGGTGTCACCACCTTAAGCTTTTCCCTTAAAGTCGTTTCTTTATGCCTTGAACAGTAGAAAACATGCATCCAAGTATCCTTTTCTTCCTTTTAAAGTAAAAAATCGCATTTATTCCCCAGTGGATGAGCACTCCAGGGTTTTCAAGGTACACCACCTCCAATGGTATTTTGTTAGCATCATCGGAGTGGCAAGTAAGGAAATTTATGGTTTCCCACAATTAAAGATGACTTTTAGTGCTTTGGAAGGACCAACTTTTATTTTTCATTCGCATCGCAACCTTTCTTCGTTCCTTCTGATTGGTTCTTGTGAAGAAAAGGAAAGGAATATGTTTACCAATCTTTGGACAAAAGCGATTTGTAAAAGATGTTTAAAGGTTCATTAAATGTTTCGGAGATGCCACTACGCAGTGCATCCAAAGCAAAGGTGTACGAAAGGTGTTTTATGCAGTGAATTGTTACTGAAATTGACCAATTCTACCCAATAAAGGGTTTGATTATCAGTCTTTTAATTAAAGTGTACAATTCTTTGAATCAAAATCAATGTTTGATTGGTTCCATTTGGCTTTAGAGTCTTTGAGGGAAAGAATCCTTTGGATTATTATTTAAGGCCAATTTCCCAAATTTGAAATAACAAATTGCGCTCCTTCGAAAAGAGTTAAGTGACTATCAACGCATGGTTAACCAATGATTCGATTCCAAATTGCACCCGCTATTTCTTCTTGCGTGCAATCTCTACAGACTGACAGTATTTCAAAACGTAAATCATTTAAGAATCGAAAGAGAATGTTTAGGGAGGCATTGTTGCAACAGTTGTCCAAGGCACTGCTGTATAGCAAAGTGGATGAATCAACCTGCAATTCGTCTTGTGGTTATTGCACTTTAGAAACACGAATACTAACAGCCAGTAACATTAACATGATTGTACAGGCTAAGCCGTTTTCGTTGACACCTCATAAACCCATTTAATAAGCCATGAGTAAAGCTGAACAACATTGACAATTACTTCTAGTTGGTATGGAGCCAAAGTCCAAGACTTTCCTCCGAACAAGAGTGTCTTTTTGGAAACTATGGCAACTTTTCTTCTGCGCGGATGACTGTCGATTAACTTTGTCGGAAAAATGACAGAATGGTTGAACATTGCACACTTTTGTTCATTCAATGACTTGAAGTGTACCATTTTAGCTTTTTTCATTGGTGACAAGTGCTTTTTTCAGTACCACAAAACGCAGTGTCGTGTGGACTATACGCTTTTTCAAAACAGGTTCAAACGTGGTAGTAACATTAAGAAAACCATTTTGTTAATCTGCAGAATGCGACAAAAAGAAAGAAAATGCAACTTTTACGCTCTTTTATGAACTCCACAATATCGTATCGGTACTTTCGTAGCTTAAAAGATTAAACAATACAAAAAAGCCATTTTTCTACTTTGCCTCCAAGACTCGCTATATTCAAGTGGATTGATGCGATTACGCCATTTTTAATGCGAATCATCTTTAGTTAATAATGCGCTTCCAACGAATAATAAAGGGAACGCTTTCCTTTGGTGGAAACAATACAAGACAAAAGCACTCTTTTAGAAAAGGGAAGAAGAAGGAGTGTACTACTGAAGCTTATCTCATATAACTTTAGTAAACTGTTGCAAAAATGCGCAATGCTTTATTTGCGATTATTTTCGCCGAAACGTTTTTCTGGTAAATACCGAAAGCTACCAATATTTCTTTTATATTCCTTTGCACGCAATATATATCAAAAAGCGCTTCTAAACTTTTATTCTATTTCGGTTCTTTCCATGCTTTGACATTCTCCACGTATTGACTTTGAGTGAAGCCCTTACTGACGGTTGACTTGTATTGGAAGCGTTCTATTCATCTAAGCTTTCTTCAATTCTATTTCCTTTTAAATCTGGAAAGCTCAACGCTAAACTTTCCAGATTCATTCGCTAGCAGGAAAGCTTTACAAGTTGTCTTGTCGGTAGTGCCAAGGCCTTGGAAAACACTGCAAATTACTCGGGAACGAAGCTTCAGTAGATGCTAAAGTGCATTTCGTAATCAATGCCGATTTCGAAAGGTAGGCAATCGACAAGCCATTTGAAGGCATCTTGAGGAAATACACGCTAAGTGCTTTCAAGAACGCTTTTATACTTCTTAGCGAACGAAAACCCGTAAAAAGTTTTACAAAGGATCCTATGAAAGGAACGAGCACCACTGCAATCCAAGCCCGATTTTCGCTAATACTTGAAATACGATTGTGCAAGCACATACTTAACGCTGCATCGAGACCGAAAGCGTTCTTGTTCGCATCTTTTGAAAAAGACTTGTAATTCCCTCTATGATGATGAAAGACTTTTCTTGTACAAGAATGCCAACGCGAAAAGTTTTGAATTAGCCCCGATTAGGAAGAAACTACCAACACCCGATTCCCATAAAGATGCAAAGTTGATTTACGAAATGGCGCTTTCCAATCAAAGATATCGCATTTCCTTGATAATAGGCGTAAAGGGTTGGAAGAATAACTTGACTATGGATCATCAAGTGCATGATACGATATAGCATGCAATGCCACCAAAGGACTGGGAACAGGAAAACTTAGATGGAAAGAACCTCTCCATTCGCGTTAATAGCCTAGTATTGAAGGTGTAGAGTAGAGGAGCTTACACTGTACGGAGACTGATTATAGAAAGTGGAAGAGCTAACGGAGTCGACACAATAACCTGTGTTTGCACCACTAATGATTGAGCTTACGAACTTTCGCTATACACCATGAGGTGCCTTAGTACGAAATTAGGTTTCCATGGATTCTTCTAGAACAACAAAACTAAAAAGAACGGCTGCTATGGATGTTTGCTAACACGCACAACTGCTATTCGACAAAAAGAATGGAAGGGTTCCGTCACTGACGGACGCCCATTCATAAAAGAGATGTGCCATCGCATCCCGAAGACGGGATATATAGTCCAAAGGTAAAAAGTCTGTTGATAGTTTACGTTTTGTCTGCGATTGAACCGTCCCTAAAGCTTCCTCATGAACCAGCTTGTGGGAATGCAGAAAAGAACCAACCTTTTGGCATCGGTTCATAAGTAGCGCCTTCGCTTTGTGGCCTACCTCTCTTCTCTGCGTTGCAATGGTATACCAATCGAATGACTTTCAAAGTTATTAGAAGAGTCTGACTGTCACTTTTACTGGAGTCCCTTCTAACAACCAACTCATTTCATGGAAAACAATTGGTTGGTTTCATTAGAATTGGGGGACAGTAATAGAATGAGTTCATCGTTAGTCAAGTCAAGCTTGCGATGGTGCACCGAACGACGCTTACTTCACACACCTATGAAGCATCTCGACATTGTTGCTAAAACAGAAAGGCGTCATAGTGATGAAAGCGGTTGGGTGAACCTTTACGGAAAGTTGAAGCGTCAGTGTCGCAACAAGGATTTTACCGGCTTGGATCGTTTCTTTAATGATGGAAAAACGCCCGCAAAGTTATGCGTAAGGGTTCTAAAACAGCTACGATGCGAACGCGTGTTGAAAGTAGACGATGGTTATCTGCGACTCGCCATGGGAAAACTGGTAGGCGAAGGGTGCTACAGCATGGGCGTTGAGCTATGCAGAGAAGAGGAAAGTCTAAGTTTAGCAACAGAGTTGCTTTATATTCGATGCCTTATGGAATGCCGTCACTATCGAGAAGCGTGGCTACTCTTGCAGAAGCGCCACTTTGACGGCATTCGTAAGCTCCCCTTAGACTCTTTTATCTTAAATGCTTTTGAACCATGCGGTAAGTGTACATAAAGAAAGAATCGCTTTGTTACTATTAATGCACCAATGAGGACTTTCTCCCTGCGACTTTCACACGCTTCTTTCGCATTACATGGATTGCGTCGAATGTCCTTTCGTTTATACAAAGCTACTGATGTCACTTGTGGAGGAATCACGTATTTCTTTATGTTTGCATTGGTACATCGCGCGTGTTGTCTATCCTTTCGCATTCTTTTTCGCTTCTTCGCACTGACGCCCACATGTTTGTTCTTTTTCATCTCCACCTTCTTTGTATGAATGATTAACTTTGATGCCATCGTTTCTCCTTTCCTACAGGAAACGTGTCGCACCATAGCATGCAAGCTAACGCGCGTAGAGTTGTTTTTGTATGGAACCTTATCAAACCGCAATATCGCACATGGAAAGCTTATCAAGTTGCTTTACGGTGTCTAAACGTACTTCGAAAGGAACATCTTGTGCTGCAAACGTACCCTGCAGTGATCGCCAAAGTGATGGAAAGTGTCAATAACGAAAATGGGAATTGTAGCGCTAGCGATGGGATGCTTTGCTTAAGTGCTGTGTTCAACGAAATGCTTAAGGCTGCGATCGTCATGAAGGACAGGTCTCTTTGAACATGGCGTGAATAAGCTACCAAAACAGGCATTTTCCCCATCGTTTAGGCATTCTATTGAAGGGATTTGTAGCGAAATGGAAAAGCGAAAGCTTATAGACGCGCACACTCATGAAATTCTCATTGGCCATCACGCTTTACAACGCAACTTTAACACAGCACTCGCATTGTATAATGACATGCATAAACTGCCTTTGACCGATGGATTGATGGTTGCGCTTGTACAATCACACTATGAGTTAGGTCGCATATTTTTTCTGCTAAAAATTCCTGATTTTCGTTACTAGGTCACTGGAACGATGTCTTGAATGCATGCAAACGCCTTGAAGATGCTTCCATGTTATTCCTTTGTTGCCTCCATTGCATGTTTATGCAACTTATAGGACATTCTCAAAAGAAGTTGTCATTGTTTCGGGTGCATGTGCTGCTGCCTCTTTGCTTGCCTTGGGGCAACCACAGCAAGCACTGAAGGTTTTTTCAAAGGTGGAAGTAGAAGTGCCGCATTCATCGCAATATCCAAAAGAAAAACTTTATCGCATTCGACACTTTGAAACACTCTTGTTTAGCGTTATGCTTCGTGCATGGTGTGCTCTGGAACGTTTGCAATCGGTAATCGCATGGTATCGAGAAATGGTACGACGCAATGTAACCAAAGATTCTGATGCACTCAATGTCTATCTTTACGCACTTTTGGCGTTATTGATGAATCATGATGGAAAGGAATCTAATGCCTGTCGCACGCAACTTTGCCTTGCTGCCTCTAAAGCCACGAAGGAACTTGAAAACACTTTTGTACTTGATAGAGATAGTTTTCTTTTGGGGTCGCAAGTGCACTACGTATTGGGAGATTCTCAAAAAGCGCTTCAACTTCTTGATCGCCTTATCCCTTTTCCTCTTGATGCGACTGCAGCGAGTGTTTTTCCATCCTTTGCGTGTGATCATCACATCGCATGCTATTCCGGAAAGGCACTTGCGCTATATTATAACGCAAAAAGGTACAGTGATGCGGTAGAGTTCTTCGAGACGGTATTGCCGATGGATATGAGAAGTGATGAAGCCTATATGCTCATTTACTGCGTTTTACAGTGCGAACCGCAAAGTGTTGACAGAGAAGCTCGTCTCGTCGTTATTGAGGCCACTTTGGTGAAAAGAGGCCTTTCTTATGCGCACATTGTTCGCTTCAAGAATGATCTTGAAAAATCCCGACGACTTTTGTGAATAAATCCTCGCATGTTCTCTGGTTTTGATTGGTTCATTTTTCATAGAATAATGAACCAAAATTGTACTAACGTCGAAGGGAAGCGACAATGTCTAGAAGAAGCCAAAGCAACGCTTTTATCATTCCCAAAATTAAGCACAAACGAAGTTTTAGGCTGTGAAAATTCTTCTGTCACAGAGTACGTCTTCCGTTTGGAGTCAAAATGCGTGTTTCTCGAAGAGCGGTTCGCACGGATAGCTAAAGACTCCAAAGCGGTAATGCGTACAATTTCTTGAAGCTGAAAATTACTCTTTGTGTGCTCAAAAAAAGGTGGAAAAGAAATTCTGCAATGCCACAGCGAAGAGTGAGCAACGTCTAACGAGTCTCAATGCAACCATCGCAAATTTACAAGCCCGTTTAGCTGCGAAAGAAAGTTATAAAGTTGCATCCATGTTTTTCTGCCTTTCTTTATTGTACCAAATTGCGTACATACGAGGAGCAATTGGGATCCCAGAAAGAGAGCTTGAAGATGCCTGTCGGAGGGACATACAATGCAACGGTTCGCAGTGGAGAGAAGGTTTCATCGGAATAATTTATTCGGTAGGATGCAACACTTTCCGATAAGAAAATGCGATCGCTTTATGAAGATAAAATAACGTTACTTACACACGCGTTAGAGACAAAAGTTGATCGCATCGCTTTTCTTTGTTGTTAGTAACTGGATGGGTTGAAAAATAAGGACATGCAATTACGAATGAAAGAACGCACCGTTGTCGCACTGGAAAATGACTTGATTGCATTGCGCAAGCGAATTACTGAAGAACTGATGCCTTCGCACCAGCAAAAGGTAATGCACCGCTTTTTTATTATTGTGCCTTTCGTCCGATGCGCAATTTATACAGATTGACTTTTTAGAAAAACGTGTAGAAACATTGGAGAACGAGGCGAAAGAGCGAAGTACCTGTACCAATGCGATTTCTGAAAAGCTCCTATCTTACGGAAAACTCGAACAGGATTGTATTGCGTTGACGCACAGTAATGAAAATTATAAAGGTAACAGCGAAAGTACTGTGCAGAGGTTTCTAACACACTAGCGATTGCAAGTCGCTGCACACGATTTCAGGAAGAAAACAATGTTCTACGAAAAAAGTTGCAACAAATGGAGCATCTTCAAGAAGCGTATATCACACTTTGTGTAAAAAACGAAGAACTTGAAAACGGTGGCGTTATGGGCATTGAAAATCGCTGTTTGAAAGCACAACTTGAACACCAATTACGTGAGCAGGTTTTTTCCTCATCCATTCCTCTGAGTGCGGAGATAACCATCACTACACTGATGAACCCAGAGTGCGATCAGTGCAGTAAACGCTGAATTGGAATTGCAATTGGAGCATTATAAAACACGCTTGCGCGAGAGTGAACACAACCTTGCACAGGAGAAATGCGTAAATCGCTTGTTTGAATCAACATTTTTGCAAAACAAACCGGACAGTGTTGCAGCACAATAAAAAACTGCGACTCGGAGTGAAAAACACACCGCAGACACTTATCCTTGCAAAGCAAAATGCCACAAAGTTATCCTTACAGGTGTGGACTATGCAGTTTCCTTTTTTCCTTTTTTTCTCTTCTGGCTCAATCGAAAAAAAGAAACTGGAAAAAGAACGTCGAGCAACATCGCCGAGTGAAGGTTTTGTTTCCGATGGCGGCGATTCATTCAAAAAGCCGCAAGAACATCAATCGGACCAATCACAAGACTCCCTCATGTCAGTATGCTCATTTTATTTCAATGTTATTCGCTTCTTCCCATCAGAGACGAGAATAAAGAAAAGGTGTTGACGGAAGCCGCGACGAATGAGCCGAAAGTGACGTCACTATTATAGACCATGACAATGAATAAATATACTCAAATTGATAAGCGCCTTCTGACGCTAATGCGGGGTTGCGCAACGAAAATTCATGCTATTAGTGCTACACCTGCTTTATCGTACTGAAGCATTCCTGTGCGTATGTTTAGGGCAGTGCAGAGTTGTATTATCCGTCCGCGCTCTTCTGTATACTTTTATTGTTGATAAATTGCAGCAAATAGGGCACCTTTTCTTGTGCGCGACTATCGCATCGTTGTTCCAAATGTGATATCGCACTAAGAACTGCTGACAGCACTGCTCGCATTTTCCGATGAATACGTCGTTCCATGCGTTGATTGGTTAGATCCATGCTTATGTATTGCTGTGATGCGTGCGATTTGTAATGAGCAGGGAGTCTTAAACTTTTGTACTTCAAAGACGTCGCCATAAAGTCCTCGTTGATACAGTTGAACGAGAAACAATATATTGTCGTAGTAGAAAAGTATCTGCGACAATTCGCGAATTGCGTTATTCCCATTGTCATCGCTGCACGCATATTCTATTGACAGCTCGCGCATAAAGTATTCTTTTATCCCCTCTACGCTTTTCATCCTTACGTTGTATTCGATTCCGGAGAATGGAAATCGCATCAAGATCGGTAATATGCGAAGCAAGTTTGTTGTCAAGTAAAGAATCGGTATGTTCGATGAGCACATTAAGCGTGCTTTGCTGTAACTCGGCGACCTTGACGTTGTCATTGGTGCATTGAAGGTAATGAATAGCAAGCGTATTGATTGTGTAAAGCTATGGAAACGTGTGTTCAAGCACGTTGCGAAAGGTGCGACAGAAAAAACCTTTTCGAAATCCCAGCCCTTTGCACACGAAGCCAATACGTCTGCTAACGCATCTGCTGGGATATCGAAATTTCCTTCTAAGCACCTGGATGGTACCTGACGCCATCCCATACCAATAAGATTGCACTTTTTGTGCATTACCGCGTTTCCAAATAATGCGATCAAGTCCTTTACTTCCATCCCATTAACAATAGAAGCCAATTCCGCTGTGCGCGTTTGCAATGTTAAGAGCACTGCAAAGACAAAAGAAACGAAGGAAATTGGCGAACTTTGGAAAACTTTTCTTCCGACAAGAAAAAAGTAATGAAGCGCAAGTAACGCATGCGAGTGAGTGAAGCTCTGTCAATATTGCGATTAGTCAAAGGAGCTGAGATTCATCGCATCCGCTTTTTACTTTAGCGTATTGACAAACGAGAAGATTAAAGTTGAGCTCTTCCACGCCATCTCTACGGGTACACACTATGCGCCAAGGAAGAGAAAAGCATCGGCAATTAATAAACCAATCAAAGAGCAACACCAACAACAAAACGCACATAGATTAGCAGAATCGCAAAGAGCAATCACTCGATGATACTTTAAGGCAATGGCAACATGAATAGCATCATCCGTTGCATTTTCAACGCACAATAAATGGACAATACTACGTTCATAATAACCGCCCAGTAGCAAAATCTACGTTAATGATTGGAGGAATGCGCGCATTCGCTCTTTTTTAATCTTACTTGAAACTCAATAGCAGGCGTATGCGTTCCTATTGCCATAAACGATTGGACTTGGTTAAACGGGAGAACAATGCGATTATTCGCCGTAGACGCGTTAGAGGAAGAGTAGAAATACAATTGAAGCCAGAAAACATCTTCAATTGTAGTTATGACTTTGCTAGGATATTCACTCAACGCGCGAACGTTTGCCACAATATTTGCAATAACGCGTTTATAACCGATAAAATTTTTGCGTTGCCATGCTTTCATTACACTACAAAGTGATGCGTCTCTTTGGGATTGAAATGCTAACTGCGTACAGTGCATGCGCATTCCTTAACGCTCCCATCACTGTTGCATATTTGCTTTCCCGGTAGCATCCGAAACGTAGCATAAAGTAATGTTTTGCAAACTCGTATTGCTCATCATTACACGTCTGAAAATGCGATACCGAAAGCATTAATACCAAAGGGAAAGGGAAAAGCCATATGAATAGCAGAAACAAAAAGCATTACATAGTCACGTTACCATTCCAAAAGTCAAAAGAAGCGATTCAATAACGTCGATTTTATCCAACGAGCAGGCTTCAATGGATTCTCGCACATGCGTGAAGCACCTTTTCATCGCAGCATTATTGTAACGAAGCAAAACGGTGCGAACAGGTCTTCGAGATAGAGAATCCTTCCATCCGCTTTTGTCTTATTGAACGCAATTATATAGCCAATGAGATCCCAACAGCGAAGCATCTGCACTTGTAAGCGAAAAAAGCGTTGTTAGACGCTCACATGAGCATCCTTTTCGGAAGACTTGAGCTGTTTGAACAGAGTAATAAGGTTAGTATTGGAAGAAGCGAAGACAGAACTATCGTCTCCTTCACTATGGAAAGAGTCTGAAAAGATATCGGTATGGCCGTGGCGAATCGCACTGCGGTTGAGTTCACGAATAATGTCCCCATACTAATAATGCGTCGCATATGTGAATGAAAACGTTTCGTGTCATTACCGCTAGCATCGATCCCATCGGTTCACGCCTCCTCAATGCTACCCGAGTGCGAATATCATAGTCGCTGCCATTCTGGAAATGATAACAATGACTAATCGAAGAAGGGATGCATAAAATGACGAACGTGCGACGAATCACAATAAGTGATTTTGCCTTCAAATAGGTTGCACTGTGCGTTCCATTGTGTTTCCTTATCGTCACTATCACTTTCCAAGCGATCAGTGCTCTTTCCGTGTCGTAAAGTACGGCACAGTGCGAATGTAGCATTTACCATCAATGCTTGAAGGATATTCTCCTTTTTCGTTTTCGCCAAAAATTCTGCATTGAAATGCGATCCTCAGAGTTTGCAATAACTACATACCATTCATAGTCAAGTTGCGAATGGGTAGAACGCTTACGGCTTTCTTGTCAAAACCTTCAAGAGATTGCTTAAGTGCAATCGCATCGATACCGCACGTACTGAGAATTTTCCTTTTTTGATGCGCATAGAATGTTGCACAAGAGGCAACAACCCAACGAAACGTACGTAGAATCATTTAAGGTATGCACTTCATTGTTCAGGAAGTTGTCGGTTGCTTTCTTTATAGCATTCAGACCAATTATGAATGGTTCAGCATTGTTTTGAACACTTAGTCGTGTGGCTTTCCCTTCCAAGCAGCACAGCTGTACGTGCTCAGACATAGAGAATGCCCTCGAGGGTAAAGAACACGTGTTCTTATCGCATTCTCCCTCCTCCAATAAGCAAAGGAAAGAAAATGCGAGAAAGTGTGATTGAAGACGAAGAGGAGGAAGAAGAACTTTTGTTTTTGAAGCGAACAAAGAAAAGTCTTTCCGCTGTAAGTCAGTTAAGCCATCTAAAGTGATGGCTGGATGCGACATAGGCTTCTCTAAGGAAAAGCAATAAGTGCGATGAGGAAAAAGCGTATTTATGAAGAATTATCTTTTAGTTTAAAAGATGCACCCCTTCTTTCTTTTTAGGAGACGCTCCTTGCGTGTACTCGCACCTGCAGCACGAGCAACTCGCATGCGAAAGGAGAAAGGACTTTTGACACTTAGGCGTCGCTTAGAGATGCGAGGAGAGCTTTCGTCAGATACTGGTAAGCGTGGCTTTCATAGGACAAACTGCCCAATTAGCGTGTAGATAGCGATGTGTGTGTTCATGAAAGCAGCGTTGCGGAGGAAGGTACTTCTGATAATGAAGAGAACGACGACTATTACGATGGAGTGAATGCATCGCTACCAGAAAACGATGATGAATACTTCTGCGATAGTGTGAACGCACCACTTCCAGAAAACGACTCTTGCGTTTACGCAATATTTGCGCAGGTGAACTACAGATGGCAAAAGCTTCTATGTAAGCCATATGGATATACTTTTAGATGATGCTAAGTGCTGCTGTCGATAGCGACTTTTTGGAATGCACTCTTCATGGTTGCATGCCTTTATCGTTTGGTAACCAAAGCAAAGATACTTACTTTCAAAGTGCGTGGTGCGCTGTTCAGGAGCGCTTGCGTTCGCGCCAATCACTACTGGAAACAATGGCATGGCGGAGTCCGTTTCGAGTAAACGGCTTTATCCGTGGTGTTGGTATTATACGCTGCTATTCCATGGAATAAGAATGCACTTCTCGCATATCCGCGGTTGGAAAAAGCAACCAGTGTTGAGCTCATGCACGATTGCGATGTATAACGCATTATTTGATTTGTCTACAATAGCTGCTGTTGTTGAAAGGCGTGCGAGCGTGCGAATCACACCGCAACCATCATTATCAGTCTAGATGGGAAGGAGTACAACCGACAAACTTTTCAGGCAAGAATCCGTTCTTCGCTATTATGGGGCTTCTCACAGTCACACGCAGAAATATCTGTCACAAGAGCATCACAGCAGCACATGGGAACTCGGAAGTCATTGCGCGAAACGCGCTGTTCTTTACCATCGCGTTGTACATTATCCATTTCACTGTTACAAGCGGTATGATGACTGGTTGTGTACATCATTGCAACTTTTCATTGGTTAAAAAGATTAAAGCATGCTATCGCAAAAGCTCGTGATCGCTATGTGGATGCGGTAGAGCTAGTAAGAAACCTATCGGACGACAATGCCATTTTGCAAAAGGTTTGCTTTTGCGCATCTTTTGACTAATAGTGCAAGCCGAAACGCGAACTCGACGCTCTGCTGGATGAAGTCGATCGCTTTACACACGTTACATGATGCATTTAAACGTACATCTTTATACACATACATGATGTGCTTTTATGCTAAAAACGGTGCTCTGTACTACTACAATTCATCTCACCCACAGTTTCATTCCTTTTTCCTTTTGTTGCTCAGCACATTTCGTCTTTGACGACCTCTTATCTTACTACGGTCTCGAAAAGCGATAGCACGTAGTGTGTGATTGTTTCTCCCGATGAACCATTTCCGAAAGCTCATCGTCACAAACTGGTTTATATTACAAAAGCATTAAGTGCGGCATGTATGCGTAAAAACAAAACCTGCGAGAAGTGTGCGCCATAATTCGGGTTTGGATTGGTTTGATTCCCGTGGTGAAGAAGGTGCAATGTTACGCTTGCTTGTGCGCTCGACATGTTCATTTTCTGTACAAGAATAGTCATCCTTTTTGACTTCTTTCGGGAGTGAGTTGTTGCGCATTACGAGAACGTTATGCGTAAATGGTCCGTTGTACCATTCGTCACTGTCGTTTGCATCGCATTGGTTATTGTTGTAATGAAAATCCTTGTCGCATTCGCAACAGTAATGTACATTGTAAAGTCGACGTCTAGTCGGGAAGAGTTGAATTTCATAGCCATTGTTCAATACAGAATCGTTGTAAAAGCTAGGAAAACATGAATAGCATTGAAGTGCATTACTGCAGTTGCAAAAGTCGTTTTGGAGTTCATAATTCGATCCTTTTGATTCGTAACAGTCGCATCTTTTGGAATGTGCGTCAGTTTCATCAATAATAGTTGCCCATTTTTTTCCTTCTGCAATGCAATCACTACCATTCACAGCACCCATTGCGTTGCGATCGATTATTTGTTCGTCCACTCGCAATAATGACGGGGTTCCGTTAGGTGGAATACAATATAGCGGTTGTGAAAGGTAGAAAGGGGTGTCTTTGTAGTAGCAAACGAGTTTGCGACTGCTATGTGCATCGGCCATTGTTTTTTTTCGTAATCCACCCCTCACCTCGAGTTTCGTAATGGTTCCGTTGGACAGGAGAACAACTTCAGCTTCTTTGTAAATCATAACCCTGCCACCTGAATGGAATGAGTCGCTCCACGTCAATCCGTCAGTCCAACGGCGTATTCCTGAAGCGACTTCGTCGTACACAAAACCCTGTCCTATTGTCGTTTGTATTAGCTTTTTCTTGTATGCAAACACACCAAAAGAACCTGCTTCGATGGTTGCTTGTTTCCAATTGAGCCTCTGATCTACCATCCGACATTTTCCGTTTTTTACATTCGCAAAGATAAACGCAGCATCACTGGAGTTCTCAACATAGCCATAAAACGAGGGCTTTACATCACCGTAGCTTGTCGGGATACCAATTGCTGTTCTTCGGAGAAAACGTCAATAAAATGAGGACCATCGGAAGCGAGTAGACTTACCTCGGACTTCTCTTATGCTTCAGTACAGTGTGCAATTTCTTCCTTAAACCTAAGCGTATCGACTCTAGACACGAATCACTAGCGGAAGGATATGCAACGCCACGTCTGAATTCGTTTTCGTATACTTTTAGCATTTTATGGCGTATTTTTCTGTTTATTATCTCTAAATCTGCTTAAATAGCTTATTTAAAGATGAATTTTTTCATGCATTCTTTGCAAAACCGATCCGATTGGTCTGTTTCGTTTTTTACCCTTCATCGGGAAAATTCCCAAAAGAAGAAAGAATGTTCAGAGTAGCAAGACGGACGTCATTGCTCAGCGTAGCAGAATCGCCGTATTTTATTGGCTGATAGAGTGTCTAACTGTGTTTCCTACGCACCAATAGGAATGTCTACCACGAACGCATTTATGACCATGTTTCAGAAGCTTAAAGTTTTATTTTATTTTATTTATTTGTTCGCAATACACAA
>JAQFYM010004512.1:0-15290 GCA_034694785.1 Agrenia bidenticulata
CGTGCCCTTATCGTGCCAAATTACATTTGAAAAATCAATAAATTGATGCAAGCGAAAAAATAAAAATAGAAACAGGTTAGATACCGAACTGAAAATTTAATAAATATTGTAGGGATGTACCGAACCGCCGGTCCGGCATCCGGCCGATCCGGCCACCGGATTGAGCGATCCGGCATTCGGCCTTTTGGATTAAATTTGGCCGAACCATAAGAATTATTTTGTTAATCGCAAAATAAACTTGAAATGGTATTACAAAATATTTGCAAACAAATACATGAATTTAAGCTCCATTACATACATGCTTATATCCATGACCCTTAACCACTCTATCGACTTTATATTCAGTGTGTAAGAATAAAATACAAACTTTCGACACAATCGCAAAAAAAGTGATTCTTGGCCTATATAAATTGATCATATACCTACACTTATATTACATTTTTTTTTTTAAAAATGCGGTAAAAAACGTGGCAATCATAAAAATTTACTTTATAATAATCGTTTTGCACTAAAAAGAAAATTTTGCAAATTATTATAATCGTATATTATTATTATATTCTAATTTTTAAAAAAACGCCATATTGTTACAGTTATTGCATAGAAAAAAACTGTTTTTTCCGTTTTACTTTGAATTTCTATATTATAATGACATAAAATGTTGTTTTTCGTAGACTCTATTTATGAGTTTGTGCAAAATTCTGTTGGTGCTTTTAATTTAAATGCTTAGTTAGGTAAAATGCAACACAAAACCCACAAAATTTACAAGGAAATACACACGAGACCATTCCGACAAAAAATATAATTACAGTCACTAACTTTATTCTTTATATTGATTTTAATGGCACTTATCACTTAGATTTTATTTTTTTTGCACGGTGACGTAAGAAAATATCCCGTGATTGTTATAAAATTTGGTAAGTAAAATATTTGTTATGCAAAACCTTTGCAAATAATTGATATTTACAAAATCGCTTTATTCATTGTGCAAAAGAGTTCATTAGGTCAATAATTAACATGAACAATACTGCATGTACTTAATTTTATTTGTTTAATTGCAGTCAAATAACCTAACAGAATACAAAAACGAACTTTAATATTAAGAGAAAACTATGAAAGTACAACATCAAGCAATTTACAACAAATATAAAATGCATTGTACTCTCATACAGTAATCTTTTGTACATTATATTTATTATATCTTTATATTGCGTGAGTTGTATTATCTATGCATAATTATTGAACGAGAACTTTTATCTTTTATTGTGTAATGTGGAAAGTTACAAACATATCATTTATATTATTTTTATATAAAAAAGAAACTCTTAGATTGATTCACCAGTAGAACATTTTGATTGTACTAAAGAAATAACAAAAAACTGTTATATATATTACACTGCTAAATTTTTATAAACGCAAAAAGTATGTAACTATAAAGAGCTTACTGTATGCATCTCGATAAAAAATTCTTACACTATAAAAATATACATTCTTTGCCTTTTTGTTACAAGACTGTCGTTTACATTTAGTAATACGAGATGGTTCTACGATTTTTTTTATATTAACGCGTCATCAGAGTATTTATAACATAAGAATAAACTCGTATGTAAAATTTCTGCGTAAAAAAGCTGATAAAAGCGTACAAAAAAATAGTGAAACAATAATAAGAAAATCTTGAAAGTAACAGGAAATGAAAGCCTTAATGATTTTTTTTGGCGAAAAAAAAACAAGATTTCTTATTGCAGCAACAACAGCATTACGCAGCCGCAGTACAAATGAACATTGTGTGTTTTAAGACACAAATTATATTACGTAAAAATTTTAAGTTTTGTTTTTACGGAAAATACAAACGCGTTAGCAGGCAAGTACAAAGGAATCTATCAAAAATATATCATATTAAAAAAACAAAACAAAATAAAAGTAAAAAAAAAACTGTATTTAATGTGCGTAGAATCCTGTATTTTTTTGGTATTTTTTTCTAATAAATATTGACGCGTAATTTTTTTTCTTAAAATTTACAGTTATAAAAAATTCGGCGAAATCCAGTCAATGGCCGGATCGGCCGGATTTTTAATCCGGTATCCGGCTTTTTTAGAAAACATTGGTTCGGTACATCCCTAATTATATTATATAAAATTAAATATATTATTTTATATACATACTTCATAATGTAGCAAAAAGTAGTAAAAAGCGCATTTTTTACATATATATATATCTTGAGATAGCGGGTTTAGAAGTTTTTTTTTGTTCCGGGATTTCTCTTCCCAGGATTTGCAATTCCTACTATGAACGCATCGTTCAATTTGTTTAATATAGACTTAAATATATGATAGAGCTAATTATATTTCTATACTGCAAACAAAAAAAAAAGTAAATCTATGCAGTCTGTTTTTAGAACAGTGTACGTTGATTTTTCTTTTTTTTTGATATGGTTTTGGAATGTAAAAAAAGCTTTTTCAAGATTTTTAATACAGAAATTTGCTTTAATGATAAATTAAATAAATTTAATATTATGTTTACGAAAATTATAAGTTTAAAAATTTTTAACTTCAAAATCCACTGCAAATCATCTCGTTTTTAGGTCTTGACAATAGTGTAAAAGATCTGCGCAAATTTGCATAAAAATATGAAAAAATTCAATAGAAAAACAAATGCTTGTACATTAAAATGCACTTTTAACTATATCGTATTTTTAAAAGTACTGTTTCACCATTGATCTAACTTTTTTGTTTTTTTATGAAAAAATTAATCAATCATTAGGGCGGACCATAAATGCAGAAAAATTCTGCAAAATTATGCATTTAAAAAAAAAATTCTGCAAACTTCTGCATTTAAAAATTTTGTTTTATTTTTCTAGTCGAAAAGTAAATTTTTTATTTATGTTCCCCATAACAGTTGCTACCATGTAATAAATTTTGATATTATAATCATGGACATTGGAGGATTAACAAAAAAAGAATTATAAATGCAGAAAAATTCTGCATTTAAAATAAAAAACCTGTTATTTATGGAATTTCGTCTGCAATTATAATTTTTTTCTGCATTTGGTCCGCCCTAGTCATTACTAAAAGAGAACATGAATTTTTGATATTATACTTGTAAGTAATATGCATTTAGATATAATTAAAAGTTTCAATGCAAAATATAATTAAGATTCTCAAATACACGATGTATTTTCCCTTTTTATATTTTGTAAGTTTCTTTTGTAATATTAGTACTAACTTGGCATTATCATTTGTTTAGATCCAAAAATTAGATGAACTTGCTTTATAATTTTATTGTTTTTTTTTGTAAGATGTTCAATTTTCTTGTTTCTTACAATTTTTTTGTTTCTTTATACATATAATAATATTTATCGGGGATAAATGCAAAAATATCCATGATTTTACCGATAAGGGCAAAAATACCCATTTATTTCTTTTTGATAGGGCAAAAATACCCATTTATAAGTATTTAAATTTCTACTGAAAACACACAGCCGACATTGAAATTGAAAATTAACAAAGAAGCCATGCTTTTATTTTTTTAACCACGATTTTCTTACCGACTATTTTTTTATATTGTAAACAGAATATACGAAAAATGGAATCGGGAAGGAAAGAATGAATGCCAAAATTAAATATCACATGAAATCTGAACAAAAAATTACCCCCTTTTACTTTCATATCTTCAACTATTGTCCTAACATTTAATTTTTAATAAATCGTAGTAACAAGAAAATTAGCTGAAGTGATTAGGCGGAGTGTTACTAAAATGATATTTAGCAATTAAGTATTATCTCATGACAGTAAGTTAATTGCTCTGTTAGCGTGTTTATAGTAAAAAAAGAAGTTTTTCAAAAAAATAGTGCTGAATTTATACTTATGCACTCTTTAATTGTATGCTTTGTTCCTTTTCCTCTTTTAATTTTTTACTATGATTTTAAACGTTCGCAAATACAACAAGATAGAGTTTTTAACAAATAAAAATGTTACATTCGTATATTTATTTTATAATTTTTGCAGTTTAGTATGCCTTTTCTGTAGATATTTTAATATTTATAAATGGGTATTTTTGCCCTATTAAAAAGAAAAAAATGGGTATTTTTGCAATTATCCCTATTTATCGATGTCTATGCAATCGTCATTTACCATTCTTATACGAAAAAAAGATATAGATGGTGTTTTTTTTGTATCCTAGGGTACAGTCATACCCTAATTTTATAATTTTTTATTTACCCTAGGCTTATTTATAGGGTTTTCTATAAAAATGTATTTTTAATAACTCTGGGGTAAAACTAAAACTCCTAGAGTAGTAAAAAATTGCCTTTAATTTACTCTAGACACTTTTTACCCTAGAGGAATATTTTTTACACCAAAATTCTAAGGGGTAATTTTTCCCCTAAAAAAAAGTTTTTAATAAAATATGAGGGAAAAAATGCTCTAGAGTAAAAATGGTTCCCCCTATAGTTATAAATACTCTAGATATCTTCAACTAAAAATACCCTGGAAATAGAAAAATTAAAACTTTACCCTAGAGAAATTACAAACCCCTAGGTTAAAAAAAAATACACCACCATAATCATCGATAGTAGGGGTTGGATTTTTTTGCAACAAAATTATGAGAAGGTTAAAAAAATATGAAAAAAGAATTATAACAGCAAGTAACGTTTTCTTAAGTAAAATTATATTTATTTCTATAAACTCTATTAAAGTAGAAAAATAGCAAGCATGATTATCATTTCTGGCTTAAGAGATATTCTCAATTCATTATAAATATATTGGGTATTACATAAAGACAAGTTATACCCAGTCAGAAGTTTAGGGACACCAGTTGAGACATCTTTCAGTGGCTTTAAACTCAAAAACATTATATTGAGAAAAATATATGTACCCCGGATTTGATTGCCATTTATAGCCGTATTTTCGAATAAATTCTCATCGTGTATGTCATTTTTAAAATTTTTTGCGGCAATAATTTGCTTTTCAACTGATAAACCATTTCTATCAAGCTTTTTGATAACATAAGATAGGGTTCTAAAGGCTTGTATATTTATGATTTCTTGTTTAAATTCAGGAAGGATTATAATTGTAGCAAGTTTTGAATCTAAAAATTCTGGGTTAATATACTCGTTTAAAATCTGAAAATTATCATCAAGGTAAATGGTAAATGCGATCCACGTCCCCCACCAATTTTCAATAGATAATTTTGGAATACAAACTTTTTTAGATTACTTAAATTTTTCTTTAACCTATTATTTCTTTAAAATACACGTTAAAATCGCCCCACAAATGTCTTAAAAATTATATTTTATATTTGTATAAATGAAGCAAAATTTTTCAACCCATGGCAAAAACAGGTAATGTACATAAAACTGGGCAATATTTCTTGTACATTTTGCCTGTTTTTTTTGCAATCATACGCTTTTTTTAGATATTAACACAATAAAATTTGTGTGATTTTTAGGTGATTATAGAATATGAACAAGTATAAAAAAAATTTGATTTTCGACATTCTGGCTATCACTTTAAATGCTCAGTGGCGTAACCATGGGATGGGCGGTGTAGCTCCTTCAGAAAATTCTTCACGCCTGAATTTAAGTGGGGGGGTCTTTTTTTGTGCAAAGATTTTTTTTATTTTAAAAATCAAAAAAAAAATATTTTGCATGAAACTCTTTCAAAAAAGAATTATAAACTGTAAAACATCGAAAAACAAATTTTTAAGCCCACCTTTATAAAAAACACTGACTACCTCCTGGCTCAAAATTTGTTGGGTAGGCCACTGATTCAGCTCTATCGAATGTAATATCAATGGTTTATTACTTTTATGCTCTGTAAGCTCCGTGACCAAAATATTTAAAATCTTGCGAGAACTAGTGTCTATGGACTCGTGAAACATGATATAAAAAGAGCATCGTCTACATTTAAAATATAATTCTGCTTGTTTTGTTTAAAAGAACTTTGGTACTAGGGTTTTAATACCAGCTAGATGAATTAGGTGGGAAATTCAATTTGAAATTTAAGAAACTAGTAAATTTTGGCTCATCAATCTTTACAAGAGGTATACTTTTACTTTTGAACCAATCTAGAAATTCAATATTATTTTTCGTGGTTATCGGGACCAGAGATCTTTTTACGCTCTGAACATTTTTCTTGATACAATTTATAATTTCCGATATTTTTTACTTTTAAGATGGAATTCAACAGGATACTTACCTCTTATGGCCTCACAGTATTAACGTATATTACATGGTAGACATCTTACGCTTGTGGTTGATATATATTTAAGATGGGGTTTTTGCAGAACAAATTTATAAAGTGCTGTTTCAATTACGCAATTAGAGTCATCGCTAGTGGCTGATGCATCTAAGTAAACATTACTGGCATTAATCTTTAATAGACTTTATTATTTTGCTCTTTATCTCGTTTGTGTTATTTTACCAGGGGTACCGAATATGGTATGGTAGTATGGGCGGGATTTTATTTTTCGATCCCGCCCATAATGGCCATTATGGCAAATATATGGAAAATTTAAATGTAAAAGCCCACGGAAAAAAATAGCAACCATGTTAGGTTATTTAAAGCTTTTTTACAAAATTTCTTTTTAATTGAAGATAGTATTTTTTTATTTATAATAAAGATTAAATCTTAGTATTTTTGCTAAAAAGTATATTTGTTAGTAAACATCTACAATTAAATATATAATTTTGCGTTTGAACAAAGATGTTGTATTACTTTTAGGGTACTTCTTTTCGATTACGGTAAATCACTAAACAGTAATGTACCGGTAATGTACTTTGCAATTTTTATTGGTTACCGTTTAGTATTTTTCTGTTTGATTTAAAATGGATTTGAGTAATTACTATATCTAGAAGACAAATTATACAAAAAAAAATAGACAACGGGCAATTTTTAGGGTTTTTAGATGACATAAATCCGGTTTAAACTATATTGAAAAGATTAAAATTATAGATCTTAACTCTTGTGGACTTTTTAAAGGCAAAGAAAGTTGTTTTTGCATTATTGTAAGTATATCGATAAATATAAAATAACGATATATATAAAAGTAAGAACATATACTTTTATTGTAATCAAAATCATATCAGTATCATTTTTATATTCCAAAATCCTATTATTGCTTAAATTCAGTTTGTGTATTTATAAATGTTAGGCAAAAAACAACCCTCAAAGTGGGTTCATTGTGGAATTATGTGATTAACGATAGGGTGATCAGCGATGCACAAACAACGTGGTTATCTTTATTGATATTGAACACAAAAAGGTTTTTTTTTTCAAAATATACTTCGTGATCTCTTTGCTGCAGGTCTGCTGATTAATTATACCGTTTTTATAGTAGAATACATTTTTTCTTCTTGCGGCATAATAAGCCCACAAGGAACGCATTTTAAAATCTATATAAAACAATGACAAAGTTAATACGTAAAAGGGGGACACAATCTAATAAAATATACGATCATTATAAATTTATATCGCAGGCTAAAATGCATAACCAAAAGTAATGAGAAAAAAACAAGTTTTTTTTTAAAGAAAAAATTAAATTATAGATCTGTGAACAACTAATATCCTGCAATCCGGTTTTAAATACAATGACCGTCATCGTGCATTTTATTATATCAGTAGTAATTTTTAGATATTTTTTATTTCCAAAATAAATCACTATTTAAAATATGAATTTTATCATATACTTTGCTTTTTTAGTAGCAATTTACATTTTCTGCCCCAAAATATTTGGCAGTATGCATTTTTGGATGTAGTAACTAAGTTCTGAAAAAATCATCAAAATATATTTTTATGCTATTTTCTCGCAAAAAAACGTAAATATTATGTATATTGAATACCAGTTAATTTTTTTTGCCTGTCGTGACTTTTTTATATTTAAAAAAGCATGGTGACAATTATTTTGAATGCGGGTAGTGTATAACGTAATATTACAAGATATTTTTTTTTGATATTTTTTTTATATTTATGGGTTTTTAATAGATTTTTTGTTATTGAAAATCGTTCACCGAAAATATGTGGTATAAAGGTATATTTTATACTGCCGAATTAGTAGTATAAAGACTGAAACTATGCTATAAGCAAATACACGAAAATCATAAAATTTACCCTTCTTGCAGAGTATGAAAACCATAAAATTTTCTATCCTCTAGAAAAATGCAAAATAAAATATAAGAACAAATGCTACAATGGATGTCTAACATGTTTAATTTTAAATGGCAGTATGAGAGATTGTTCTAATTCACTGCTTTTTTGCCTGTGTATCGATATTTAAAAATCATCTGCGTTTTAAGATACATAATAAAAATAAAACGGTGCATTAACTTATATTTTATATAATAATTATTTTTACCTAAGATGCAGTTTTTGCCTAATTGTTTCAGAAAGTACCAGAATCGTACAAAGAGTTCCGCCTTGCAGGAAATCCAAAACTTTTATGCAATAGAAAATAAAAAATTACAAATATATTCTACTTTGTATGAATTTGCGATTTTGAATAAAATTTCATCAAAAATGTTATAATTTTTTTTAATTACGCTTACCGGTACATTAACGTTTAGTAACCGGATACAAAGTAGTCATTTTAGCAACTTACCGGTAATTGGAGTACTATAATTACTTTAGAACGTTTTGGTCATAAAAAAATGAATATTATGCTGGATGGTATCTTGAAAAAAATAAATACGAATTTTTTACATTTTGTTATATATTATCGTTGTAAAATTTTGCGTTGTGCGTTTTTAAAGACATCAGTATTTTTTATAAAGATGTGTAAAGGCAATAGAAAAATAAATTTAATTGTCAATAAGATAATTTAATGACAGTTTAATATATATTGATATACAAATTATTTCATAAACACAAAAATTTTCTGATCCTATTATTTTTATGTTAGATTTTATATCTTTTTTTTATGTTTAACGTAGTTATTTTGCTAGTATATACCTTTTACGTTTTTTTTTATCTTGTGTACCACAAAGTTTGTTATTCCGTAAATTAGTAAGTTGTTTACGAAAGTAAGATTTCAATCTCAAAATTGTGAATTTTATATTTGGTTGCAAAAAAATGTTAAAACCCTTTATAAAAAATACCTCCAACCATGGTAAATTGTCAAAACTAAAAAAAAAAATATGACAAAATATGGCAATTTTCTTTTCGCCCATAATGGCCATATATTGTATGGCCATTATGACAGTAATACCATTACGGACTCGGTTTCCCTGATTTTTACTACATTAATTTCATCTAACTCGAAACTTCGTATATTATTGCATACACTAAGATTGTCCTCAAATTCTTTTAAACTAGATAAAAACATACTATAACTGCTGCATTCAGTATCATCAAAAGCTGAACCCTCATCATGTTTTTCTTCACTGCGCCGTAAAATGCCAAAATTAAAATTTACAGTTGTTTTTTGCTCCTCATCTAAATATTTATCAGATATTATCGTATTGTACACGTCTTTTACATAGTTATATCATCATTTAGATATTTATCAATAGTAATGTCTTTATTTGGCTCATCAACTTTACTTATCGCGGATTTATGATACTCAAATTTATCAGGGAATACATTGTTTAATACAGATTTACTCTTTGTCTGTCTTGTGGTAATGTTTCGTTGTTTTTGTCTGATATTTTTAGGTTTTGAGTTATTGAAGGAGGTACATAATTAACTCCTAAGAAGATATATACTTAAAATTCCTTTTTTGCGAAAACGTCATTAAAGCATTCAGATTACATGCTATATTTACAATAAAAAAAAATATTTTTTTAGATTTTTCATATTTTTATCAAAATAAAAAACGAAAAAAATCGCACACTTTTCTTTTAAATATTTTTTCACAAATAAGAAACATTTTTTTTGCTTTATGATGCTTTTTATTTTACATTTTATAGTAAAGTCTTTTGTGTTCGTTCTTTATATTTTTCGTATACGAGTTTTCCGTAAATACTGAGAAAATGCCCGTACTTTTTTGGTTTTTCCGTAGGAGTTTAGAGAAAATCACTTCAAAATTTCGAAGTACGACAAAAAATGCAATAAAAACGTAAAAAGAAATGGAAAACGAGATTTTTGTATAAATTAATAGCAGAAGTAATTTTTTTTTGCCACTGCTTCAAAATCCGACCTATATTCGATAGTAAAAAAAGCCCTACATGGACATTAAATATTACATAGAAAACGAACCCTATATTTTATATGGTAGACTTATGTATTAGTCGAAGTACAACTTATCCTATTAGAAGATGTTTATTATATTTTTAACTTGACGCATATATGTGTCAAGTCTTTATTTTTACATGACACATATATGGGTCATGTCTTGATTTTTACATGACACATATATGGGTAGGGCCCTCGAAATGTCCGAAAAATTTATCAAAAATAGCCGCAGATACGCACTCGTATGCAGCCTCTTAATTGGAAATATTGTTGCTATTCTATGTAATACATTTGTTTTTTTTTTAAGTTTGAGGCCATAATATAAACAAAATTTTCTTCTTTTCGTATATTGGATGTTACCCTTTTCTATGCTTATTCATATCGAATGCCGCGTAAAAAACATAAAAATATATAAAATACAAACAAAAAACCATATGGAATGTAATTAGCCGTTAATTCATGTTTATAAAAATTTTTAGTTGCTTTTTCGATTGCTTTTGACTCGCCTTCTCTTTGTGACTCAAAAAAATAAATTGAAAGTCATAATTCACAGTATATTCTAATTGAGTATATACGAACAAAAAACTAAAAACGCTAAAAAAGTGGACCTCTGTGGTACGCTTACGTAAATAAGTCGATATTAACCATTTTTTAAAAATATAACAATTTTTTTTCCTGGGCTTGCGGATACTTTGAGGGCCCTATATATACGTCATGTTTTGATTTTTACATGACCCATATTTCAGACATGTATTGATTTTTACAGGAGGCATATATGGGACATGTCTTATTTATATATGACCCATATATGGGACGTGTCTTGATTTTTGCATGACCCATTTAAGGGTCAAAAATAGTTTAAGGGTCAACAAGGTTTTTTTTCTTTTTAGTCAATTTACTGCCCTCTTACCCCTTTCACGCACAAGCAGCGTTGCCATAAAATTTCCAGTTTTTGGTAAAATATCCTTGCCAAAAAACACCAGTTGGAACCATTTTTTTATTATACTATAATAAGCGGTATAAAAAATTTTGTTCTTTTTTTTTGATGTTTTATATTAAAATCCGAAGTTTACATAATTATCTACGGTAAACCATACTTTTATTTATAGTAATATCTACTGCGGTACGGACATCAGTTATGCTATAGTGTTTGAGAGAACCATTCAGTTTTTTTTAGCTTTAAACTTTTAGAAATAATTCTGTATAAGATCTTGAAGCAAAAATACTAACACATGATAGGCCATATAGACAAGAATAACAAAAATAACAATATAAGCAAGTCTAAATAATCATAGAGTGTATTCATGGTATTTTCATATTGTCGTGAATTTTACTTTAAGCTAAAAACTGAATCTTCCTTGAAATATGTTATTTGTAGGCTATTCTATTAAATTCCACCAAAATATGTTTGCAATATTTTATATCGTTTGCAAGAAATGCATTATAGTTTAAATCTTTGCATTAATTTACCTTTTAGCTATATTTTGCTTCTTTTTTTTGTTGATTTATAAAGAAATATTTTTCTCGACTGCGTGTCATTGATGGGCAGCCCTCTTAATTTTGGTGTTCTTCATTTGATAGGGCATCAAAAATTTACAGAAAACTAGAAAATCCAAAATCACCAGTTTTACAAAAAATCCCCAAATTCAATCCCCAGTATATTTTGACTTAAAAAATCACCAGAAAATTGGATTTTGGTTCCAAAATCCCCAAAATGGCAACACTGCGCACAAGGGCTAAAAAAACCAACATCAGTCCGAATTCTGAAGCAAAATTGGTGCAAATAAATTCCGAAATTTAAATATTTTTTTTGTAACCCTTCCTTCCATTAGAAATATCTAAAAAATCAATACTTGTGGACATTGTAAACACAGTAAAGATCTTGAGCAACTTTTCGGTCCAGTCGATTTAATATAAGAAAAAGTGCTTTATATGTTTCTAAGTGTTATCGAGATGATAATTGTCCTTAGTCATAATTTCGGTGAAATGTAGAAGCATAATGTAGACACGTAATATTATGATCAAGGACCGATATCATTATAAATACAAGACTTTTAATATTACATATATGAGAACTATATCTTGGTACTATGTCTATTATACAATAAATGTAATTTAATACTAAAAGAAAGAGAAATAAGTTGTTTGTATTTTCTTTAAAGATTTCGGGTGTATTTTATTGTTTATTATTGTGACCTAGACATATTTAGCTGTTCTTCTAATGTTTTTTTGATATTGTATTTCATAAGCAGTGATATAAATAATGTTTGTTTATATATCTTTTTACCTGATTTTGCCTTCCACGCACGATGGAACTTTTTTGACCAAAAATAATTTCAGACCCCATTATTTTGAGGACGTTGAAGACCCTAGATCATTTTCACCGTATTTATTTTCTATTAAAGACCCGATATCATTGATATTTCTTTTTTGGTTATAAGTTCCCTTAATCTTATTTCACCCTTCTTTCTGTTGGGTATTTATTGCCCCATAATTATTTTTGATCCTTTTTTTTGGGCCTTTAAAGACCCAAAATTATTTTTGACCCCTTTTTTTTTGGGTCTTTAAACACCCAAAATCATTTTTGACCTCTTTTTTTGGGTCTTTAGAGACCCAAAATCATTTTTGGCCCCCTTTTTTTGGGTCTTTAAAGACCCAAAGTCATTTTTGGCCCCTTTTATTTTGGGTCTTTAAAGACCCATCGTGCGTGAAAGGGTTAACTGGGCTCAAATTGAGCCATAGATCTTTTTTTGAGCCCATCGTATGGCTCAAAATGATCCAAATAAAAATAAGAAGAAACTACAAAATCGACAAAATATATGGCAAATAAGTGTGTAAAAACACTTTGTCAAATGTTTTAATACATATAGATAAACATATACATAAAATAAAGCTATAAAAAGATATCGTTGTTTTAAAAGTTGGGTTTTCCTATTTAATTGAGATAGAATTTACTCGTTAACATTTTTAATCTTACTGATGGAGTTTACTCGTATATTTATCATTTATGTTCTACATTAAGACTATATATATAACAAAATGTTAAAGATGATTAAGCGGTAAAACAAGGGTATTTGATACATGTACATCATATAGAAAAACATTTTTGAGTACAATTATGCATTATGATATCTATTTATGCATATACATGTAATTTTATGTTTATTTGTAGTAAAAACTTAAGTTCAAACAACATATACAAGATATATCTTGTTGAACATATTTTCTAGGGAATCATACATGTAATTATATGTTATATTGCTCTCAATATAAATTAACTATCTTATTCTTGTAGTATCTGTATTTTTAATTGGTGCTCAATTTTCAGCTTCCAATTATAGGGGCTCAAAAATCGAAAAATGTTAAAAACCCCTGTTCTAGTAGGTCAAAACACATAATTTTATTTTGCACATTTTTTCTAGGAAAAATAAGAATCTTGATTGACAAATGTTTTGTTTTCGGTAGCTTACAGTATGATAAAAGATTTGATGATATTGGGTCGAAAACCACAATAAAGTTTATATAAAAGACCCTTTAAAAAAATTGTTGCCGCAATATTATACCAGTACCCTTGCCATTATAATGAATTGTTTACAAAAGGAAGAATTCAATAAAATAAAAACGAAAAACACGATTTCTATATAACTTTAATTAGATAAGTGTATAAGCAATGTATATTTTTTATATAACAATATCTACCTGTTGTCATTTCTAACGCATGAATATGTAAGATATTTAAGTAAATAGACCGGAATTATGTACATATTGACAAAACAGCAATATTAAACTAGTGGTATAATAAAAGGCATAGAAACTAACAGAAAAAATTTTAGTGCGACAATTATCCTCGAAACGATTTGATATCACGACCTTGATGGTATATAAAAACAACCCCAGAAAAAATAAAAAATACACTTATCAGGGCAGCCACGATCACACATCAATCACTTTTTATTAAGTTAAACCATAAGAACAATACAATATAAGTTAAATGCATGAATAACAAAAATAAAAGATTTTGTTTAACACAATTTTGTTTCATATCTATGTTTTTTTTTGTACGGGGTTTTTATATAATTGCCTTAACGGTGTGGTTGCTAAACCATCCAATCGTTAAGTTCGTAACCATATAAAATTTATATATTAAAACCAAAATATAAATTGTTTCTCTAGACAAAATTTTGCACTTAGTTCTATCATTAGCAAATCATAAGTCAAAAAAGCATATATAAGTTTTAACTTCTCAAATTTACGCATTGTTTCCGTTCTAAAAATAGCCCAAGCATAGATCGAGTTTTAAAACAAACCTAATATTAAGATGATACGTAAAGATATGCTTTTGGTAAAAAATCAAATTATAATATAAAATAAGGGAGTCTTTTTAAAACGCGCCAATAAAAATAATATAATTTTTAGCGCAAACATAGTCAAAAAAAAAACAAATTTGTGCTCTTAGATTTTTACACATAAAATACAAAAACGAAATCGTGTTCTAGTAGTAAAAAAAACAACCAAAAAAAGCTTTTATACTTTTTGCGGTTTGTCATTTACAATATTATATTTCGCCTCTAAATAAACTCATATCAATATTTATTAAACCTTAAGGCGTGTTCTTTTGCGGCACCCAGGAGCCCACTCCCAGAGATTTTGGTTCCTGGGAATTGGTTCCTGGGTGCGAAAAAAAGAACATGTTTTAAAAAGTCTGGGGTTTTTTTATTAAACGTATATTAGGCATGAAAAAACACCAAATGAACAAAAGTAATCAAAATAAAGGCTTTTTGCAGAGATTATATTAATAATACTGATTGAAAATTTTTGTCAAAATTCAATACGGATACCTACCTTAAAACAATGTATAAGACTCCCACCAACGTAGTTTATTTTTCTACATGTTCTTGTGTCAAGTTTACATAGAGATAATATAAAACAGCGCCCTCTATCATAGGTTTAGTAAGAAATTGCTGTCAGAAAACACAAATTACTATTTATTATTTTTTGATTTGATCATTTACGTTAACAAAATATATATAAGCAATAAAAATGTACATATTTTACATATAGATATTTAGGCATCTAATATAGGGTTTTTAAACAATTTTTATAACTGTCAGACTTTTACTTATTTAGGCA
>JAQFYM010004513.1:0-15290 GCA_034694785.1 Agrenia bidenticulata
TCAATCGCCTTCTATTTGCCTTCATTTATGAAGGCGTTTGAATTTTCTAACCCCTATTCCGCCTTCAAAAGTTAGAGTCCAACTGATGTGAAACACTGATCTAGAGGTACAATGTGCGTTTTGCATTAAGAACATCATAGAATGGATGAAACGAATACAAATAAATACATATTGTATTTCTTTTATACCGCACAAGGCAATATTAAAGTATTTTTTTGTAATTTTTACTTCATTTGTCGTAAATTTAACTGCAATTTGGCATTCATCGTGTGTAAGATGTTTGGAGTCATTTAATTTAATCATGATGGGTAAAAAGAAACATTCTATAAAATACTTGAGGCAATCGCGATTATAGATAAAAAAATATAAATTATTATAACAGCCAAGATCAACTTAAAATCTCATTTATTGAAATATCCATATATATATTGTCTTTTAACGAAATATTATCTAAGTAAATGTTCTAATTGCGCCGAAAAGCCAGTTGCACTGCTCAACTATTTTTTTTTTAAAATAGCTTTTGTCTTTACACTCATGGGTCCAAACAAGGGTCGTATTTATTGCATCTTAATCTTTTATTGAGATCTCATTTTTTATATTAAGCAAAAAGTAAACTCTTAAAATGTAACACCTAAAATAATAAAACATTTTAGAAATTTTTAAGCAGTTCTAGGATTTATTTTATTGTTTATTTTTTTTTTAAAAACGAAAAAATAATATATTGTATAATACAGTGGCGTACCTAGGGGGGCAGGGGAGGGGGGCCCTGGAAAAAAAAGTTGCGCCTGAATTTAAGGGGGGGGTCTTTATTTTTGTGCAGAGATTATTTTGAAGAAAAACTCAGAAATTAAAAAATTAAAAATTTTTCAAAAAAATAAAAAAGATTTTTTACATCATAAATCGTGTTTTTAACCCTTATTTTTTTGGCAAACACTGACTAGCCCTGGGCTGAAAAAAATTCCTAAGTACACCACTGGCATAATATATAGGGCAAGTCATAATTGCAGTAAAAAAATGCGAAAACCTCCGATTAAAATAGAAAAAAAAATGCAATTAAACTTTGTTTATAAATTTGATGGTTTAAAACACCTCAAACAAAAAACTTAAATTTATTGTTGAGTCTATACAGAAAAATACTTATGTTTTTTATCATGTTAAATATTCGTTGTGTATTTGCGCCGGGTTTTTAAAAATAAATACCTGAAAACCATACAATTAAAAAAAAAAAACTGTTGTTTATGACACCTTTTTAGCATTTAAGATCAAAAAAATGCATTTGACTTGCCCGTAAAATATAACAGGGGGCACAAAAATTGTTTAAATAAAATAAATTGGAAGTCAAGGTATTTTAAGGTTATCAAGAAGATAGCATTCAAAATAAATGTCTGATTGTTTTTTTATTAAGAAAACTGTATATCCTGCTCTTTTGCTCGTTTAAATACATTTTTTTAAAAAAGCAAGAAGGAGGGATATGTACGTTTTCGAGACTATAAACTAATTATAAATACAAATATGGTACTATACGCCTTTTTTGTTATATATCTCTAGGTCTGGTGCCTTAAACGATCAGTTCTCGACTTTTATGGTTTTTAATGGTATTTGTTAGGCGAAATAAATTTTCCAATTTTTGTCAAAATAAGGGCAAGAAATCAAAAGAAAAATTGATTAATTGATCAATTTGCAGACCCCTGTAATATAATTTTGTATTAGTTCAAGTTTTTTTAACATTTAAAACTTTTTAGTTTGAATCTTAAAAATGGAAAAAATTTTAGATGGCTGTATATTACTAAATGAAACGAATAGTCCGCAATTTAATAGAAACTTTAAATTAGCTTTATATTTATTTCTTATATGAATAGTAATAATCAACTTAAGAATTTGTTTCTATACAAAAGAATTTGGGTTTATATTAACTTCAAAATGCTGTACATCTTTTCCTGAAAATATTTTGAATGAGGTTAATTTTTAAAATTCTTTTGGCAACTACAACAAAAAAAAATTATTTAGCATTTTAGTTTACAAAACTTTATTTTTGCGCTCAATTACTCAAGATACCGAATAATTATATGCCTTATATTGTAGTGTGGTATTTCAAATTGATAAAAAAGGATTTAAAAATTGCTTGGGATTAGAAAAAGTTAGTGGCATGCATTTTTTTTGTAAAATGGTACTATATATAATTATCAAAACGTATACTATTTAAATATTATAAATAATTGCCTCCTGTTAGATATAACGGGTAGAATTTCTTTTCTCGTAACTATCTTTATGCATATAGGGTTGTTTTTCTTGTTTTTGGCCGCCGCTGCGTTTTTATATATGTAGACTAGGTAAAGTTAAAATTAAATCTATAGTTTTTTTCGAGATAATGTGTGTGTAAGCGAAAACAATTATTGCATAAAGAAAAAATAAATTATTATACTAACTTAACATACAATGTAGTGTACAATTACTATATCTATTCCCACCCCTGATTTAAAGTATAAGCTATAATAGAAAAGAAAAAAAACATTTTTACTACATTACTACTCTATTTATCACGTTATTTCTTTCGTTTTATTGGTTTTTTCATTACCGTACATAATTTAGTACAAAGTCCAAGCTAAAAAGTAACTAGAGAAATTTTATGCCGTAATTTTTCATAATAAGATCAAGGCAAAAAAATGTCTTTTGAATACGATTGAATTTCTTAAAAGAAAACCGCACAAAATGATTGAAATAAATATTACAAATCCATAATTAAACAGTTTTAAAGTCAAAAAATAGATTTCAAATTATAAATGATTATATTTTTTTGTTTTCTTTTTATCTAATCAAATGGGGAATGTAAAAATCAAAAAAAAAAAGCATTATTGTTAATAAGAAATTTAATTAACCACAAAACAAAATAAATAATGCATATTATAGAAGAATTTATAGAAAAAAAGCACATATATGTCTGAACCTGCGACAATGACGTGCATTACTATAAATTAAGCTGATATGTCGCAGAAGATAAATTTATGCTACTTTCTGTAAAAATGAATGCATTTTACTTTTTGTTTATATTTATTACTAATTTGTGTTATTCAGTTCCTGTACACTGGGGTTCGGCAAGTTACCGTCCTGGAGCAAACTTACTGTTGGTAACTGGTACTATACATTAATACCTGTATGCAAGTAATTCGGAGCAAGCTTTTATATCGTTTTATATTCGAATATGATTTTTGTTTTTTTTGGCAAATATAATATTCAAAAATAAAAACACATCTCATATAATTGATAAAAAGATAACATTATGCTACAGATTTATTAGAATGAAAATCTATCATTATTTAGTTTTTATAACAATTGCATGTTTATATTACATTATTCACTTTAAACTCACGCAGAAGCCCTTATTTAACAGGTTATTGTTAGCATAAGATAATTTTATATAGCGTTAACATATAAATTTCAGTTATACGATTTTCTCTATACCTTTATGCGTATTTTTTTTATGAATATAATTTTTGAATATGTAAAAAAAAATTACCTAAAAGTAGATATTAAAGGCGTATCCCAAAAAAACTTTAGTGATTTACCCTATTGATTTATTATCCAAATAAATTTTACTAGGGTAAAAATATGGGACACTAACTATTTCAAAAAAAATATTCACGAACATCTTTGTAAAAATTAATATTATATGTTTCAAGATTCGGTTGACTGTTTGTTATTTTAAAGCTTGTGTTTAAAACACATTCAAACCATTAATGTAGAAGAACGGTTATCATATAATTGATACATGTTATAACTTCTAAACTGTTCTTTTGAATCATTAAAAATTTTACATCATTAAACAAGTCTTTTTGTTGTGTTTTATTGTCCCCATAATACTTGCCTTTATTTTATTATTATTTTTACTTATATACTCTCGAGTATTTTGTTACCCCTTAAGGCTTGAGGGGTAACTTATCTAAAGAAATTCACTAGAGATTTTTTATAAATTTTTATTTTGAGACATGAAAAAATTTTTTTCGAGGATTTTGCGCTAGTATATTTTTTAGCCTTAATCTTGTATATCAAAATACTCTAGATTTTTTTAGGACACGCCTTAAGTAAATAATTTGTAGATAGTTAGATAAATAAAATCGAGCACAAAAAAAGATTATCTTTTAGATTCTTCATTTATAAAAAATCATTTATTTATATTCTTTATTGCATTTTTAGTTATTATTGTAGATAGAGGAGCGAAAAATCAACAGTGCAGAAATTGTTAAGACCAGACAAAAGTAAAGGCTTCGTAAAGGTCTTCTTTATGTAAAAAGGAAAGTTCTAAAGCATGTTGTCGTTTAATATGGGCAACACATTCCCAGTGGGTAAGCGAAAAAAAAATTGGAGGAGTGCGATCTTTTTTAGAAAAATATTTTTTGCAACCAAGCTACTACTAAAGAACTATTAATGTTATACACAGTAGTCTCTGAACATGATTTTTTTTGAGCAGTTTTGTTCTTTTTTATACTCTTTTAGAAGATGGAGACAATACACGTAATCGCAAAGTCGAAAATAGAATGGAAATATTAAATAGATTAAAAAAGATTGCCTAACAATTTCATGCATCGGTATGCATATTCACAAATACTGACCGTAATATAGTAAACTTTTGAGATAATTGTTCAAGTAAATTTCAATAAAGATACAGACCGAACATAAAAAACAAACAAAAACTAGCCGAAGTTTTATTGTAAAAGTTTGCAACACTTAAAAGAGTTACAGCAAGTGTAAAATATGGACATAAATGAAAAAGAAAAAACGAAAAAGAAAAAACGAAAAAGAATGAATCTATTATAAGAAGCAGGAATAAGAAAAAGAAACTCACGTTCTAGAACCGCAAATATATGCATTATTAAGATAATGTAAAGATTTGAATCTTTTTTTTAAACTCTATAATTTAATAATATTTTCATTTCTCTACTTATTTTTTTCAGGTTTTTAGCACGTAATAAAATTAGCCTTTTGTTTTTATGTACACCGTATAAGTGAAAACGTTTATTGCTGTAAACGCAAATTAAAAATTAGCTAGTTTAGTTTTTTAATATGTTTAAAGCCTTTAAATATTAAAAACTGTAAATAGTATTCAATGAAAATCAAGAAGAATGATAAACACATAACTAGGCATTAATAATAATAATTTATTATGCGAAAGAGATAGTTTTCATGTAATAATGCCTGCGTTTCCTTTTGCCACTTACTGATAAATGGAGCTTAAACACTTACCATGTACCCATTTATGGGTATAAAAATAATAGAAAAATAGGGGGTAAGAATGCTTGATTTTAGTGCAACGAATAAGAAGAGAAAAATGTTCAGCAGGGAAATGCTAGAGTTAGAAGACTAAACATATAAAAGTTCTTACGATGCAAACGAGTATCAGAATAACAATTTAAACTTTTTTTGGCAAATAAAGGGTTGTTATATAATAATAGATGTTTCAAAAATGGACATATTATGAAAAAATCAAATGTGATAGTAATCAACTGCCAGTATGGCGATTAGGGACCGCGGGGTTGTAAGACACTCAATTTTTTTTTATGCAAAATATGTATATTATGTATTTGTGTTTTTCACTATTTTTGTGTGGCTGTGGGTAATTTCGAGGTTACCTTATCATTTTAGGATCTTTTTGTATTTTTCGACCCTCTAAAAATAAATAATAGCAACCGCAATTACGAACTCTAAACATAGTGCCGATTACAAACATATTTTACACGATTAAGCCCGAGTTGTAACTAAACGAACGTAAAACAGAAAAACAGGGGTACAGAAAATGACATCGAAGCTAGCAAACTTTAAGTATCACAGACTGTAGACAAAAATATTAATGAAGATAGCAGAGGTATAAATTGTTGTTTTGCTATCCTTTACGTGATATAGTTGCAAAAAAATAAAGTATAGGTAGCAGTGATATTTATCATTAAGACTCAGAAGATGATTATATAATAGTTAGTGAAGATGCATACCAGAACGATTATACCTTCATCTTTAATATTCCGTGGTATGAAGATGGCAGTAAAGAAACAGAGAATTTTATGATGAACCATATTGAAAAGGTCTGCAATATTAAGTAAGATAAGATGCCAAATCAACTATCAATTAATACGGCTATTCACAAAAAAAGTTCATATTACACTGCAATAAAGAGCTTTTGTATAGATAATAAATTAACTGAAATTCAGAATAATAATAATCTATTTTGCAGATATTTTAAGACGGAGTTTAACTATAGACCAAAACATGGTCTTTGGAGAGTTTAAACTCACTGTAAATGTATAATACATCTAAGAAAGATAAACAAAAAGTTGACAGTAAAGCCAAAAAACAACTCAGATATACCTTAAAACAGATACCGAGGAGCCTAATGGGTCTGTTAAATGGATATAAGATATAAAATTACTCTAAAAAGAGTTGATACATCATATTTTACAGATTACTTAGCTCCATTGTTTTTGTCATTTTTTTTTTTCGAAACAATACGGTAAACATTTTCTTCCAAATCTTTATGAATCGTAGTTAGAATTATTATAAAATACGCTCCAAAATGTTCCTTATACTTGATATTTAACGAGAGTAATGTTTCAAGGTCTCAAAAAATATTAATTATACTAATTGGAGAATTAAATGAGTTCAAGTCAAAACAACCGGATCTCAATACCACTACTAAATTGTTTAGATGCAACACGCAAACTATTTACAGTATAATTATGTTTCATTTAGTAAGATTTTTTGGCAAACTAAAAAGTACTCGGAATTTTAGGATTTAAATTACTAAAAGCATCCTATTGTGTATCTATTGCACAAAATTAAGTAAATGCTTTACGGATGTAGAATGCATAACTGTTCTCTTATCATACGCATTGTTTTGCATTCTTTAAACAAACAAATTTAAAAATTTAGATGAATTTATAAGAAAATTCAAAACAAAATATTTGCAAGACATATTAAAAAGACACAGAATTTCACGAAAAAGCCAGGCATACTTTTCAATAACTGCCGATTGATACTACTATTTTACCTCGAATAAAAGATCCTTTTTTTCCCAAAATTTTAGTGATTTTTATCAAAATCGATTTTGCTCGTTGTAACTAGCATATAGAACCATTAAAATATAGGAAATCTTACATATAGAACCCTCTAAATATAGGACCCCCGTTCTACCCCTCAAGAAAAACGAGATGTTTCGCCTGCCGATTTTCATGGTTATAATATTTGCGCATGTTAAGATTATATCTAAACATTTGCCCAAAATTAAAGTTGCTATGGAAACACTGCAAATATACTGTTGTATTTTTTGCAGTAAAAAACTATAAAACGACAAATGAAATGTACAAAAACTATAAATTTTTTTAAAAAGATTTTGTAATGCTATTTATTCTGTAAATATAAACCAAATTGTTTTTGTTTATTTTGCGAAAAATTTACAAGAAAGATCGCAAAGAACAACTGTAACCAAACGCATATATTCTCTGTTTCAAAATACTACGCAAGTTAAATAGGAAAATGCAGTGAATAAAGGGTAGTTTAATTTATTAAAAGCGGCATGGAAAAAGGTTTAGCACTATTAAGTTATATTACGGCAATATATACATTGTAAATGCATCAAAAGTGTTTTTTATATCTATAAAAATTACGTAAGAAATGTTTCTTTTTTTTTGCTACAGTTTTTATAAATTCCATGACTGATTGTTAAAAAATGTCTTTTTTGCAAGAAACGCGCTCAAAGCACAACTAAAATTGTTGTAAACCCGATCTTAACGTAAATGATCAGCATATTTTGTATTCTGTATATTTTTACAAATTGTAATACATGGCACTTTTTTGTTTGATGTTTATTTTTTTTTCGTTTTTTGGAAAAAAAATACCCAAAAAAAATACCTTTGTACTTTTTAACACGGGTATAAGACCTGAGTCTTATACAGGAACAAAAGACTATGAAGGTCTTTTATTCGAATACAGGACGGGGGTCTTTTATTTGATGGTAAACAGGAGATACGGATCATTGGTGGATTTTGCTTGTTACTTATACTTTGATTTCCGGAAAATAGCGCACTATTTCAAAATTAAATTACTAAATAGTGATATGCAGGAGTTGCTCATACCAATACAATTATCATCAGGAGTAATCGTATTGTATTAATAAAAGCTTTTCCCAGGGTCAAAAAGATTTTGAAGACTAATTAATTGACAACGCGTGAGCAGATTGCTGCCATTAAAATTTTCAAAACAAAAAAAAAAATAATGAACATCGGCAAGTGTTCAGAAAAAGCTACATACTAATCCGGAATAAAATTTTTTTGGCCGAATTATAATGTTTTGAAATGCAATGCGGACAAACGATGTTTAAATTATTGTCCACTTACAGTAGTGTGGGTAACAAAGACATTGTATTGTATATGGTTCGATTACAGTGATAACAGGATAAAATTAACATGAAAATCAATGTCGTAACATCTTTTTTATTTAATAAAGAATTAATATCTTTGATTTTTTCCATTTTTCTATTTTTTACCCCTCTTAAAACACAAATCCGACGGTCCCTAATGGCGATGCACAAAGAAGAGTTATAGAAAAGCAAATTCATTCCTAGTTCATACCTTTTTTGCTGGAACCAAGATAAAATTGAAAGATTTTTTTTTGTCATACTTTTGGTCAAAAAAATATAAACCAAGATGAACTACAATTTCGAATGCAACTAAAAAACAACACATTGTGCTTGCATTTAATTGTAAGATACAACAATTTCTTATGAAAGATGACCATTGAATATATTAGTCGCAATCCCTGCACTATTGGCGGTGAAAAGTGTACATGTTAAAATCGATGAGACTGTAATTACTCGTCAAAAATATATATGGGAAAACAGTATTAAGCATTAACAGTGGTTTTCTGGTGACGTGGAAAGAAGCATAGGGTTTTTTTTATAGTCCGAGTAAAAGCTAAAGTGTGGTTTACCTGTTTTGGCATATTTCGTATAAGAAAGAAGAAAACGAGTTTTATATGTAGTGACTGCTGGGATGCCATTTATACCCTTTTTCTACATCTCGAGTTCTAAGAACATTACAGGGTAATTATTTAAGAATCTCATTGACCCTGTCACGGGGGCTCATACGTACAAATCGAGAGTGTATGGGGGCATTCCAAGAAAAAATACAAATAATGAATGATTTTTTGAAAACGTTGATTGATTTATCTATATCTCAAATTGTATATTTCAGGAGTTTGGAGGGCCAGAAGCTTTTTTTTCATTTATGGTGTAAAATTCGAGATCAATATAAAATATTTAATACACCCTTTCGGCAGGAAATCATGTATATGTGATTTATTTTTATACCCCTAAAAAAGCAAAATCGCATATATGTGATTTGACCAAGAACAAAAATGTTTGTTTAGTAAAAGAAATAAGAAATAAAACGTAAATTAACATAATTATAGATGCATAAGTAACTTTTATATAATGTACACGACAGGTAAAGATTAGGCTGAAGTCTTTTATATATCAAATTATGTGTTTTTGATTTGACTTCCTTTTTCTTTTGACGTTGTAAATGCATCACATATTAGAGATAGATGCCGAAAAAGTTAAAAAAATAATTTTTTCCATATTTCATACTTTCCTACACTCTATTTTTTTTACCCTAAAATGAGAACATGGTATTGCACTAGCTCCCTAATAAATATCTATGCCATATATCGTAATCCACATATGCACATTTTAATTACATATTATTTTATCGACAGTTACAAATTGTCAATCGCTTTTTTAGATATTCTTTTGTATGTAAAATCATGCTTAATTTTGGCTTACAGGGTATTCCGTTGGATTTTTCTGTTCTTACATTTTTGGCTTGTATTTTTTGGAAATTACGGTCAAAATATAAACAAAAATGAATACCAATGTACCTAAATGTTCCTTGTTATTTGCTGAGTTAACCTTATAGTTTGTGTTAAGATTTATGAGTATTATCTCATAAATTGCGTGATTTGCACGTTTTTTTTACAAATTCAACAATAACACGGACAATTTTTTAGCACAGTTTTTTTTGCAATCAAAAAAAATGGTATAGCAATATATGCAGTTTTTTTTGTAAACAACACAAAAATACATGAAAACTTATTTTTTGCGAGTGAACGTACCTTTTGTTCTACGCTTTCACTATTATGTCATATCTAATATAAAAGACGTGCGTTGACTTATAAATATAACTACAAGTCACAGTTTAAACGAAAATTTATAGTAAAAAAATGTAGTTGGCACATAGTTATTTTGCATTTATCCGCTATAAGCTTACTTATGCTAAGTAAAAGATTTATACATATTTATAATAATAAGTTTAAAGAATTGAACTGCATAAAAATGCTGCTATTACACATATAACACGTATGATTTTTGTGTCAAGTTGTAGTTAGTTTTTTTACTTCATTAAAAATTTTGTGATTGTAGTGCAAATGATGTCAAAAACTACAAATGGTTTTTAATATAACAAAAATAAATATGTTACATATTATTTACGTTAAATTTTTTTTTTAATAAAGAAAAAATAGAACATCTACATTTTGTAAAATTTACTTCATAAATAATGCCTTTTATTTTAAATACAGATAAAAAAGGGTACTGCAAATTTTGTTATTAAAGTATATATAAAAAGAGACTTTTGTAATATTTGTTGTATATGGTAATTTATTTTCTTGGTAAATCAACCTCACATTGGTGTTATCGAATAGTTTTGTTATATTGTAATAAAAAACACAGGTACAGGCAAATACTTTAAATTGCAAGAAAATACTACAATAATCATTATTGATATTGTTAAATAAAAACCCAGTTCCCTGTTATATTGTTTTTTCAAATATAAAAATTTATTTTGAATTATAATTTTAGAATTCTACCAAAACTTGTTAACGTTAATTTAGATTTTGTAGCTTAAAATGTTTAAAAAAAAAACTAGTACTTGCTAACGCATTTTTTATTGCATATAATATCTTTTATGCATAAAATGTATTTCTCGATGTAGATTATATGTTGTCATAGCAGTTAAAACGTTTCAAAAAACTATTATAACAAAAACATTTTTTTACAAAAAAACCCATTAAAAAATATAAAAATTATTATAATGTAACAACATTAATCTTTCAAAATTAGTTATATTTGTATTAAATTATTTTACACTGCATTAAATTAAATGTTTTTCATAAGTTCATATCTGTCAAGCGCGCTTATCAGACACTAATTATGTTTTAGACACAAAAAATACCCAAATCAAGGTTCGATTAAGCAGCCAAGCACGCATATATAACCATAGGGGTACACGGTAACAACCGACGTTAAAAATACAAATAACCTATACGCGTGACACAAATAATAAAAAATACAAATAGCGTATATTTAGCAATGATGCAAGCTGTTTTACAAAATTCGTAAAAGATAAGCAATCTACACGCTTTTTTATTTGTTGTTAAAAATACCTAAATATACTTTACAAAAATAAACATGAAGCTTTTTATTTTTTTTGATGATTTGCGTAGATTTTTTTCTTTTAAAAACATAAAAAAGTTTTTCTACATAAAAAACGTCAAAATGCTAAACCATTAGTTTTGTTTGGTTGTCTGTAACAGAAGTTTTTTTTTTTCGCAAAAGAATAGTTCCACATGAACGTGCCATATTGCATTTAAAATAATGCTTTTTATTTAATAAATAAATTGAACACGTAAACGCTAAAAAAATATAACTACCAATTATACTAAATATAGCAGATACATTTGCACAAATAATATCTATTTAAATATATACTATTCTCAGTGTCTTGCCTTGGTATTTTAGAAACAGGAGGTAGTCAGTTTTTTTTGTAAAAGTTAGGCTTAAAACCTCGTTTTTCAATCTTTTGAAGTTTGAAGGTTTTTTTTGAGAAAATTTATTTTTATATTTTTTTATTTAGATTCCTAAAAGTAAAAAATCTCTGCACAAAAAAAAACACGGTTCTAATTCAGGCGTGACAAAAATGTTACAGGGGAAGAAAGGCACAACCTTTCCTACTCCCTTCCGGGTACGCCAGTGACAACTATACTGTTTTAAATAATGTCCATAAACGATTTTTTTTTTATAATTGTAATTAGTAAACTGCTTTGCAGCCGATAGTTACATAACTTAAAATTAAAATATGTAGATTTTGTATTTTTACATTGAGTCTGGATTTTTTCACCTTATACTAGTCTACCTGATTCTAACTAGAAAAAAACACCGGATATATCACAATAATTTGTAGGCGTAAAAAAAACTTTAATATTACATTTTAATGGCATGATGTTTTATTTAATTATACCCTAGCCACAGTGGCGTCCCCAGGAGGGAGGTACCGGGGGAGGGGAGTACACCCCTTCAGCAAAAAAACTACGGTTGAATTTAAGGGGGGTCTTTTTTGTGTAGATATTTTTTTGACTTTTTAAATTTAAATAAAAAAATGTTAATTAATTTTTTTCAAAAAAGAGAACAATGGTTAAAACACCCATAAAATTTGTTTTTCGTCTCTATTTTTTAGAAATACCGACTATCTTTCGCTTCAAAAAATCCTGGGTACGCCACTGCCTAGCCACAACCTTGATTTTTTTCAAGATGTAAAATTTCTTTGGCTCAATATGAATCTAAATTTTGCCAATATGTGTAGCGAATTATAAGACATAAATATAACAGTATATAAATACAAGTAAATAAATACTTGCATTGCAAGAACTTCAATTACACGTAAACAATTTGCGAATATCAAAATGCTCTTATATACAAATTTATATAATAAGTAATGCTTGTAATTGTTAATTTGAATGTATAGCAAGATAAATGAGTTTTTTTGTATTCGTGTAATTAAAAAAGTGTAAATATTTAATAGAAAAAAATATAGCTTTAATTCTCTACCCGCTTAGTTGAATTTTCATAAATTATAATATTCACTCATTTGTTTTAGTTGCATAATTTTCAAAACATAATATTTTAATTGCCGCTAAATGCTTTTTTTTTTAATTTTAAGACCCATAGAAAAAATAAATTAAGCCGATTTAGTAATGTTCGGGATATAACCAGCCATAACAAAAACAATAACAAAGAATAAAATCTTAAAAATATCACGTAGTGCATTTTATGCATTGTCTATTTGTTATTATATAAACAAAATTATTACTTTGGTGCAGATGATAGGAAAAACAAAACAAATGTAATTAAACGACGAACAGATTAAAATGCGCGTATATATCATAAAATAGATTAGCAGAATCTTTTATTATATATAAAAATTATTGTGCATTTTTTTATGAAGGCCGAGTGTACTATTTGATAAACTATTGCTTCTAAAGTGGCGCTAGAAAAAAGAATGAATACTTTTTCTGCCAAGTATAGATAAAAAAACAAATTTATCTTACAATATATTTTTTATATCACTCCAACAATAAAAAAATATAGTATGTATTATTGTAAATAATAAATACATTTATTGGCATTTACTTAAAAGAATTCAAAATTATTAGAACACATTTATTCAAAATCTTTAGATAGTACTATAATAAAATAGGGTTGGCATTATAATATCTGATTATAAAGAATTTATCTATTACAAAATTTCGGGTAAAAAACTAAAGGGTTCCGACCAAAACGAAATAATGCAATTAAAGCTAGATAACCTTGTTAGTTACAAAAAAATGATTGCTGTATATATGTATAAAGAATGCAAATAGAGTTTAATAAATAAAATGCAATTTTTTTGCCCATAATCTAGAAAAAAACTTTTTTATGTACTTGCGTATTGTTTATATGTTGTTATTGCAAGATTTGCAGCATATTGAAAAGCACCCAAAGGCGCGCAAACAAAAAAAATTGATAACCCTTGTTCGGAAAAATTCTTTGCTTATAATAATTTAATTTGATATAAAAAAACCACATTTAGAATTATATTGTCGATAATATTAGCAACAATATATTAATTTGTACTTTAATTATTAGACCTGATGATCAAATATTAGTGAAGAAAAAAAAATATAATTGAATTATTATGTTATCTCGATACGTAGATGCGTACTTTAGTTAAAGGTGATAAGTGTAATTTATTGATAAATAACAATAATTTTACAAAAGGGTAAAATGTTACATAGAATCTTTTAAAAAAAATCATTTGTTGAAAAAAAAAGTAACCGTTGCATACTATCAAATTTAAAGTTTTTTAACAAATCATTGTAGATGTAGCAAAAGCTATGAAAAACCGTTCAACCCATACGAGTAATAGTGCACAATTCCTGTACACCTTATCCTGTTCTGCACAACCTACGACATTACACCTGCTTAAGCATTGATATCCCGGATACGTGTTAAAAATTTTGTTGTTTTTTGTCGGTATGATTTCATATTCTACTCTGTCAATTAGCAACAGCTAAAATTTGAGCTGTCTAATTAGGGTCTCGGTAAAACTGTAGTGTAGTCACCCCTCTATTTTCGGGCAGAAAAATTCCATGAAAGACAAGTTCTAGACCAATGAAACGCATTAATAATAAAAATAATGTAAATTAGAGCAGGAATATAACAACTTATAGCCTGCCGTACGAGATCACTATATACCACTCCGACCCTAACCCTATAAACTCACCGAAAACCCTATAAAACCTACCTTAGACCACGTCAACCTACATCCGATTGTAGAAAGATTTATGCAAATCAAGCCTTATCAGTAAATTATGTTGAAATGCTTTTTATGGAAATTTCAAATGCTTTTTAAGCGTAATTTTATATTATTATTTGTAGTCTTACCCTTAAATTAGGGCAACTTTTTGGCCGCCAAATAGAAGGGTGGGCAAACTGCAGTTTTGCAACCCCTTTTTTCTACATGTTAGGCGACATCTGGGAGTTCCTTGTAGTCACTAAGTCCGCAAAGCTTTTTTTACAATTTGTTTGACATAAAATAGTAACAAAAATAGAACCTTAATCTAAATGGCGCTTCTTTACTTACGGGGGGGGGGGGCGCCTGATTTAAGGGGACCTAGTCTGGGGCAGGAAAATAAGAAAAAATTTAAATTAGAAGGATAATAAGTATTTAATAAATATCTTTACAACATATAGTGAATTAATTTTATTATGATTAGATTAATAGACATATATTTCCCAAAATTGATCTATCGAGTTGAATTATAACAAAATAATCCATAATTTTAAAATTTTAATCAGATAAAACATATATTTTGCCAAATTCACATGTTTTTGTTTGATTTATCATCCATATTTTTCCCTCTCAATTTTTCCTGCC
>JAQFYM010004514.1:0-15289 GCA_034694785.1 Agrenia bidenticulata
ATAAGTATAATTTTAAAAAGTTTACTTAACGACGTAAAAAAAATTGTCGCATTATGAAAAAAGTATAAAAGGTTTAATATTGCACGTAAAATTCATATGAAATTTCAAATAAAATGATAAACAAATTAACTGCTTGTTTATTATAGTATATTTCTTAAGCGTTTTTTTTATTTACTTCTATGAACATGGTCTGTATGTTTTTTTTTACAAAAAAAAGCCCAAAATAAAAATTTTTTAGGGGCCACTTCAGCCAGGGGCCCTAGTGCCCGTGCCCCCAGTGACCCCTGCCCCCTTAAATCCGCGGCTGCTAATGGTGTCTAATAATACTAAAAATTTTCTTGCGAGAATATAATATACACTTACTGACGGTCAGTAAAATCTTTACAACAGTACCGTACCCAGTAATGGTTGATCCGCAAAAAGACCTTTTACTAACAAAAGATTTTAAATCTGATCTGGATCCTAAGCGGCTCATTTTTTTGTATAATAACAAGGATATAGAGCGGTTTTTTTTTTCTTTCTAGAACAAGTTTTTCTCAAGCTGTTCTATTTAAACCCAAATTAGAACAAAAACTAAAGAAATTAAAAGTATAATATAGTAAATTTATTGGTTTATTTACAAGCCTTAACTAAGTGAGGGTTTAAAATGTAGGAATGCAAATTCAGGATTTTCTTGTAACCACTAGAACCAGATCATGATCCGATCTTTTTTTTACAATCTAAAAAAAAAGGATTGCGATCTTATTGAGCTGGATCTAAACCCCTATTCGCAGGATAGTACACTTTTACAGTGGACAACGAGGCAGCAAAACCTAAATTTATAACTTTTTTAAACCATATTATTTTTTTTAAACACACTTTTAAAAATTTTTTCGGTATAAAATACAAAATTAAAAAAAATCTCACACAACCCCCCCCCCTAAAATCTAGGCGTGAAAAAAATTTTGAAAGAAAGAATTAACCCTCAACTCCTACCTACCCAACTGGTTTCGCACCGGCCAAATATTAAAAACTCGATTCCTACTACAATATCAATAGTAAGAACATTTATCTATACAAAATAAAAAGTTTGCATTTAAACAAAGAGTATAATATTCAATTGCATTTTTATGAAGTGTTTTTATTTTTGAATAATTCGTCATGTGATGAGTAAAAATTGCAAATAATACTATATATAGTGTGACCATATTTTTATGGGAAAATAGTCCAAAAAAATGATTTTTTGCAAGAAATAATTGACGGGCAGGGCTTTAAAATATGGTATGTCCATATTATGGGGCCTTGGTCTTGTACTCGCCCCCATTTTTAATTTATTCTAATAAAAGGGCTCTTTGTCCAGCCCAAAAAGTCAAAAAATTTGAACTTACAAACCAAAATAATATTTTCGGGGAAACATAACATTTTTGTTAAAAAATATTTTTTCGTTAAAAATATTTTTTTCGGTAAAAAAAACCTATTTTCGTGAAAATATATTTTTACCGAGAAAATATTATTTTGTCGTGAAAGATTTTTTATTTTAGACAAAAAATTACATATATTAATATTAATTACATACCTTGTAATATTTTTATATATGTAAAAATATTAACATATTTTCTTTAGCCTAAAACTGCAGTCTTTTTTTCGTTTTTTGCTGTTTTATATATTTGTCGGTAAAATATGCTAAGAATCTTTTCACCTTTATGTCTATATATTGTATAGCCATATATGGTTTTTTGTATTTTTTTTTGCAAAGCATGTTAGTAGGGTATAAAAAACCGGGTTATCAAAATGTAAATATAACATTTTTTATGCATATTTTTTTTAAATATGTATACTTATTAAAAAAAAGGTTACATAGAGTAAAAGGGTACTATGTTTAACACTGCAAACCTTGAAACCATATCGGCATTTTTAAAACCTTTCCGACATGCTAAATTAAATTTTTGACGTATTAGCAATATACCTCGTTTTTTTGCAATCAACCTCCACATATTTGCAACGAATCGAAGTATGATTTCAATGTAAAGTGCACGGTTTCTATTAGATATCAACCAGTTTGCAGTAGATCTTGACAATATTAAAAAAATACAAATTATTTTATTTTTTATACTAGAAATATAAAACCAAAAAACAAAAACTACTATTTAACCAAATATACTATCAATTGAGTTTACAATATCTTTAGACAAAAAATTATTACATAAATGCATTTTTTGTAAGTAAATCATTTGCATCTTGTTTTTTTAAATAATTACACCAATATTTTACAAATAAACCAATAGACAGGTTCGGTAAGAGTATTGATGTTCCTCTCCGAATCCTCATAAGCAAATATAAGACAAATTCATTTGAAGGCAAATTATGACTTATTATGAAATAGAACTTTAGTCTGTTTGTTGGCAATTTGTAAAAAGTTATTTTTTACGCAAAGCAATAGTTGATTTAAGGTGATTTTACATTTAAATTTTATTTTTTAAGACGTATGTAAAGTTGTGTTTACTACTGTAAGATAATGTAAAGAGTGAGCCTGGAAACAGTATAAATTAGCAGACGCTTTTCGAAATTTAACACGAAAATCATAAGAAAGTAGATGCGTATACTTGTTTATTTACAGAAATGGTTTTTATGTATGTAAGTAAGTTATGTTTTTTTCTGCGATAAGAAATTAAACTCTTTTACGTCTAAATATGTTCTAAAAAGGTGTTCGTTATATCGTCGTTATTTTTACAAATTACAAATTTTTTATTTTTTTTTTTTTTTTTTTATTTTTTATTTTTATTTTTTATTTTTTATTTTTTATTTTTTATTTCTCGAGATTAATTGCAAAAAATTCGATATAAGTGCACTGTCTCGAGATTGTATTCAATTAACTCGAGATCAATTGCAAATATGTCAAGATCGATTGCAAATGGTCGAGGTTAATTGCTAAGCATCAGGGTTGTTTGAACATGGCGAGATGTAACTAAAAACGCTGAGAATATCTAATCTTAAGTTTTCAGAGGTTATTGTATCGTAAATGTGTTTTGAAAAACCTATAATAGCCTTTCTATTGAAAACACAACAAACTTGGATTTTTTATGTAAGGTTTATGTTTTTTGCTGTACTCTTATGTTATTTTGTGTGGAGTAGCGCATTTAAATGTACTTAAGTGTATTTTACTACATTTAAAAAAACCATTTTATATAAAAACCTATCTTGAAATATAAAAACCATTATTTATTTTATTTATTTATAGAAAAAAAAGTTTTATGCCACGGTATACGACAAAAACATGACCAGATGGTCGTATCTCTAAAATACCAACCTAAAACTAATATTGCAGTAACATTTAAAGTTGTTCAAATTATTTTGTTTTACTCGAATATCTATATAACTTAAATTTCAAACAAAAAAAATTGCTACGGTTGTTTTAAACGTTTTGAAATAACTGATGTTAAATAATGCTAAATACTATTAAGAAAGTAATAATTTATTGAATCGCTTTAGCTATATAAAGTATAGTACCTATAGACGGGTTGTATTTTTTTTGTTTTTTTTTTCTAAAAGTGTTCCCAAAAACGCGCCACTGTTTTACCCTGAATAAAAGACCGTCGTCATGTATGCGAATAAAAGACCTATATGATCTTTTGTTCAAGTATAAGACTCATATCTTGAACCCGCGTCAACAAGTACAAATTTTTTTTTTATTGGGTATTTTTTTTCCAAAAAACAAAAAAAAAATAAACAAAAAAGTGCGCATGTATTTCAATTCGTATAATCATAGAAAATACAACCTATGCAGATCATTTACGTTAAGCCCGATCGAACGACAATATTAGTTGTTCTTTGAGCGCGTTTCTTGCAAAAAGACATTTTAGAACAATCGCCTATGGAATTCATAAGAATTGTAGTAAAAAAAAATCACTAATTACATAATTTTTCTAAATATAAAAAATATTTTTGATGTATTTACACTGTATATATTGCTTAATGTAACTTATCAGTGCCAAACTCTTTTTCATGCCGCTTTACATATATTGAATAATCATTTAACCACTGCATTTTCCTAATAAGCCTTTTTTGGTATTTTTAGAAAAAGAAGAAGATTTGCATTTTGTATGCATTTGGGAAAACCAATCTTTCTTTTTAATTTTTCTGATAAAATAAAAAAGGCAAATTGGGTCATATTTACAGAATAAATAGCATTACAAAATAATTATATATAAAAATTTTAGTTTATTCAAATTTTATTTTTTCATTTGTTCGTTTATAGTTCTTTACAGCAAAAAATATCATAATATATTTACAGTGTTTCCATAGCAACTTTACTTTTTAGAAAATGTTAAGATAAAATCTTAACATGCAAAATGGTAAGACCAGGAGAATCACTAGGCAAAACAATACGGTTTTTTTGAAGGAGGGTGTAAGAGGAAGGGAGTACGACGGGTCTATATGCAGAGGTTCTTTAATTTGCCAGGTCGTATATGTGAGTATAAACGAGCAAAATCGATTTCTAGAAAAACCACTAAAATTTTAGTGAAATAAGGGTTTTATTTGAGGTAAAACAGTAGTAGCACTGTTATATAATACAAAAAAATTTTTTAACTGGTAAAAGTTGCTTTTTCTACCATACATTTTTGTTAAATTATGTCAAGAAAAAGTACAATGTATACTATACAAGATAGTAAAACAAAACAAAAAACCGGCAGGACAACAAAAAGAACAATTTTAAATGCCAAAAAAAACTGTATCTAGGGGTTGCATACGAATAAAATGTAATCGGTGTAAAGGCTGTATTCGGTGTAAAGGCTGTATTCGGTTTGTCTTGAAATATTTCGGTTTATGCTTTTTTTAGACCAAAAGACTACAACGAACATTTGTATTGGTTTAGATTTTATTATTTTGCAGTTCTAGTCGTGTTAATTTGCGATTTATGTGTGTTATTAGACGGTTAATGCTATTAATGACAACTTAGGACAAAAGTTCGTAGTATTTTAATTGCTATATACACTTTTAAAAAATAATAAGCGTTATCATTATATTATAAAATAAAATTTAGCTGCGCATTATAAGAATTTTACCTTTGTAAAAAATAAAAATATGTAAATAAAAAAACATTGAAAGCAAGCTGACCTCTTCTTTGATATAAATATGCACAGAAAACAAAAATCAAAGCACTTTTATATGCAAAACAAGAAATTAAACTTCTTTTTTTCTTGACAACATTTTTGCTTAATTATGAAAATAACTCTAGATATCCAACTTTCATATACAAACGAGTAGACTATAACCATAAGGTACAGAATTACAAAATTTGCATTGAGTATTGGCTTATATATATATTTGCGGATGTAGTTTACCTAAGGGGTTCATTATATCTTCAAAGTACAGCTAATATTTTTAGTGTGCACATTATTTTATCTTTAAAGCACCATAGAGGTCCACCTGTAAGCCTTTTTCAATTTAATTTTGCATATTGTTGTAAAGTGTAATACAGAGATTTTTAATAAAATTAAATTTATTTTGTTTTTTTGCGTTACTTTTCAAAACTTATCTTGAAATAAAATTTTTTTGGCATAACGAAGGATTAAACATACAAAACGATACTATATTCTTTATCGTATTTTTTTTGGTTATATGCGTTATTCTTTTTTTTTTGGTAAAAGTGTTAGTTTTGCAACCTCTAACTGTATCTTATACAAAAGATCAACTGGGCACACATACTATTAAGGATAGGTACCGGTGTCAACTATAGATAACAACAAAATTGTAGTAGTTTTGCTCCCGAACACAATATCGGTGTTTTCTAGACCCCCTGTAAGCAAGGTCTATACTATTTTTATATGTATTTCTGTATATAAAATTCTAAAAATGCGTAATTTATACAAAACAAATATATTTTTATGTTTTAATAAACCCGTATTTATTTAAAAAAAATTACAGCCGAAATGCTGTACTCTTATATTTTGCGGTCAGTCTAGACTCTTCTACAAGAGAGAAAGACAACTCGCCAAAGTGGCAAAAAAAAATAATAAGTATACAAAATCTATTTATAATTAAAAAAATATAAAAGGTTTGGTTTTAATGGGTAAAGTTTTAGTAATTGGGGATCTTTAAAATAAATGAATTTAAAAAGGTTTATTTTTTATTGAATAAAAATAAAAATTTATAAGGTGGTGTAATTAATATTTTATGCATAAGAATAAATATTTGAAACATGAAAATTCATTTTTATTTGCCCGTTCTTTTCTGTTAATTAACGAGTTTTCCCGTATTCATCAACTAAAAATAAGTCTCGGACTTATCGATCGACGAGTTCCGTCTCAGCCAAATTGTAAATATTAGCTTAAAAACCTTTAACCAAGACTATAGTCTTGTTTGACTAGAAACATCATATATTATTTTGTTTGTTAGTTCTACAAACAAAAATTTGTTTAAAATGTGGTTTATTTATGTTTTAATAATGAAATGCGGTTGTTTTGTATCTTAAAGCATCTCTATAAAATGCGATGTTAAAAAGGTATATATCCTAAAGATTAGTGCCTTTTACTAGTGTTAAGCATATATTTATTGTTTTTTATACCCTTTATGTAGTTTTGTTGTTACTTTATTTTTTTTAAGCTTTTGCTACACTATTTTTTATACATGTAGAGAATATGGTAAATATTTGAATTTATCTATCTGCACAAAATGCTTTTAAGAAATATTTAATAAATTTACACCTTGGTAAAAGTTGAAATATTTTAGATATATATTTAAGGGTCGAACTTTTTTATGCAGCATAAAAAATTGGTCTATATATATACAACAAAATCCATGATTCCATCATTATAAACACCGAAAAAATAACTATTTATTATTTAGCTAAAAATTTGAACAATATTTTATATCGCTTTTATTTTTTACTGTTGCATTACGCGGGTAGCGTGATATGGGTTGTATGCTGCATAATAAAAATGGAATAACAAAGTGCCCACCTACATATATTACACAACTTTATATTAATTTTCGTCGATTTATTATTTCCACTTAATGTTAACATACAAGATAATCTTTATAAGTTTATAACCGCACATCTTCGATCATATTACTGCTATTAAAAATTTAAATATGTGCTATTTGGTTTTTATTTTATCTCAGCAGTCGTGAAACTTTCTCGAAACGATTGCAATTGACGTCACTGTAAAACGCAAACGGAACGGATGCATTTCACATGACGTGTAATAATCAAAAAGCGCTCTTTGTAATTAAATCGCCAAAGACGGAATTAATGTACGAGTTTTATATCCTTCACTGAATAAAAAAAATTTTAAAAATGTTCTGTTTTTTAGAATAAAAACGTTTTTTCACACACTTTTTTTGTAAAGTTATATGTCTCTTCAAAAGGCAGAACTGTTATTTTCTATAATTGTAATAGTGCATTGATGATAAAAACAAAACTTGTATTATTTCATGTAAAAATACTTTGAAAATCATTTTTTATTAAAAACCGTAAAAAATTTTTTTTTCTCAGTAGCAGAAAATCATAAATGCTCTCATTTCAAAAATCTTTTTTTTACCATAATAATAGAGATAATGCTATAAATTTCAATTTTCAATTTATATTGTGCAGCGTGAAAAAAAAGCATACAAAAAAATGTAAAATGTAAAACTTAAACCCTCAAATAACCAAAAATGGTACTAAAAAAGGACTCAATGACGTTCTACGAGACGATCAATCCCAAAACACGTAAACAGTCTATAACTAATTATGCAATATTCAATAGACAATAGACAATGACAAACAAATTAGTTTTAGTATTTAAAATTTTTACTTTTAATATCTAGAATAAAGATAACTACCAAAACGAATACCTAGTCTTGAATACTATTGTATCCAATATTATCTGCGGGTATCATGCAATCATATTATTGTAAATCAGATTTTTAGAACTAAATATAAACAATAAAGAGGGTTATGCATTACACTATTTCTAATTTTTTTTCACCAAATTATGACTCCCAGTTATGTAGTAAACTCATTTTCCGACAAAAAAACTGTAAAAAAAGGTTCCATATCTGTTAAAGATGTGTTAAACGCTACAAAAGAGGAAAGCCCATGTTTAAAATACAAGGAAAAAAAGATGCGTTCTTTCTGTATTTGTTTGTACTGTATTTTTTGTATTGAATTAGATTACACCTATGATGATTTTTACTCATATACTTGCTTAATTGTACCATCAACGGTTATTCAAAAATGTTTATACAAAAACCCCTGCTTCTTTAATAAAAATATACTTGTTCATAAAACTATATTTTTAGACCGTTACATCGATTTAAAAAATATTTACGTAACTGTATATTGTTAAATTATAACTTTTTTTAAGCCCTTATATGCCTAAAAAACAAAATATACTTTTTTTTATAAGTTACAAGAAAAATTGTCGTGACTTTTTTAAAAGAAGAGAAAGTAAATAAAAAAACGTTAGGTGTATAAAACCTTTAACAAAAAAATTCTTTGTAGTTTGTTATCTATTTTTTATGCTTGTGGTATTCACATGGACAAACTTGGACGGGAAATTTTAATTTAAAAATGCATTTTTTAAGAATAAAGACGCAAAGTATTCTTAAATTGCATCTTCGTCACAAAAAAAAAACAAGAAAACCTCGAAAAAAAATCCTGATAAAAAAAGACGTACATATACTATACAAGTAAAAGATTAATGATACGGGGTGTGTTTTTGATTATGCACGGACATGATTTACTTTTTTTGTTAACCTGCGCAATATTTTGGCCTAAAAGCAAGGACAGGTACGAATCATCGGGGGCCCGGGGCCAGTTTTTTTCAGGGGGTCCGTTTTTCAAAAGTTTTGTAGTGGTAGGTAGTACGCAAATTCAGTTTTCGATTTTGTATGTGTTTATCGTATATTAGTTTGCTGTAAAAGCAATGTTTGATTAGCTTCGCATAAGCTATATTTTTTAAGCGTATATTTTTTTAACTTTTAAATTTATAAACCATTAAATAAAGCACAAGTTGTACATGAAATGCGTAGAAAGCTTGTATGCAGTACACAAAAAATTGCGTTTTTTTTATAATCGAGTATCATTACAGTCTTTTTATTACTTCTTAGTATACAAGAACTAACCTAATAATAGTGCACTGGCGCCTAACAACACTGTCGTGGTGTAACTCTACCATTGTAATTGATACAAAAACATAGGCGAACACACCTCGTCCATACTCTTCATGGGGTAGATACCTTTATATGACAATACTGTGCTGTGGTAAAGCATGGGAATCGAACCGGCAAATGATCAAATTCCGCCGTGATGAAATCTTTGTGATTTAAGCACTCGGCTACCAGAGCATATGTAGGACACTTATATGAATTTGTTTTTATTTGTTTAAGAATAAAGTCTATTTGAAAGATACATAATAAATTAGTAAAATTATTTACATTGTTGTTTAATATTCGAGTTAAAAAAAAACATATCTCTAACACAATTAATAAGAAAAAATCCTATCTTATGTATCGTTCAAAGATAATTCCTAAAAAAAAGTTGTATAGAAGATTTTTTGGATAATTCGCAAACAACCCTGTATATTCTGTTAATAAAAATGGTATGCACGCATATCCTATTTTCATAAGTTAAATACAAAAAAAAGGTTGTTTTAAAATTAATTTTTAAAGCCGCAGGACAATAACTATTGTAAAACAGAATAGATAGACATCCACGTCCAAAATGCGTTTTTATTGTACTTATGTTTTTTTTTAAAAAAGCTAAACATACTGAAAAGGAATTCAGACTACCAACGACGGTTTTATATATTGTAACAAGAATTAAAGCCAAAAAAAATATGTGTAAAACGTAACTTTAATTTGTTTTTTAGCCTTTTAATTACAAGATGAGCGATCAAAGGGCAATAACATGCATAAATAAGCACTGCTCAACTTTAACAGTGTTTTAAAATTTAAATACAATATTTCTGTTATAAAGACTAGATATATATAGTCTTTTGCAAAAATATAAAACACAAGCAAGTTTATCCATGCAGTCATTTTAAAAAAAAACAATATACTTCTGTTTTTTTTACAACTACGTTGTTTACAAATATTATGTTTTATTTTAAATCAAAGTATAATGATATGTAATAAAAGAATGATTTCCAAAGTTTTATTACTAATTTTATTTTTTATTTATGCTTTACCATACAAACTTTTTAGCTGACGAAACTATAATAAAGAAAACATTTAATAGGTGCGTATTGTATTAGAAGGATACAATAAAAGTTTACGTTGGTAAACGCCTAAAACGGCCTATTACGCAATTTATTGCTTTGACATTATACTGTTTCCTTTAAAATAACGGCTTATACTAGACCACTTGCATCGATATATCTATTTGTTTCTATTATTTTTTTCAAGACAAAAATGTGTCACAAAAGGCTTTTTGGGGTGCCCCTAAGCCGAGGGCCCCAGGGCCCATGCCCTTAATGCCCCCAATGTCCCCCCTCTTCTTAAAACCGTCCCTTACAAAAGGTAGAAAAATATGTCTAAAATATGCACAAATATGCCTGATTATAACATATCCTGCTCTAGTAATAACAAATTGGCATAGAGTGAATAGTCATTTTCAAAACCACTTTGTCAAAAAAAATTTTATAATTGGTAGAAAATTTGCATAAAGCACACAATAGATTCCTTTAAAATATATTTGAAATTCTTGTATTGAAAATCAACAATTTTTTCTTACATAAAAAAACTTTGAAAAATAAAATAAAACAATAAAAGTATATAAGGACATAATAGTTGATACATAATTTTGTAAAAATCTAATAAGTATATTTAAAGAAAAAAACCCTTATCTGAAAGTTCTTTATAGAATAAAAATATGCGGTTACTATCGGGTATGTGATGACCGGTAGCCTGTGCGATCAACATTTAAAAAAGCAAAAATACTTAGCTTTCTTATGATGTAATATCAAAAATACGATAAAATGCTATTAAGTATGTATTGATTTACTTCCGCAATATACTTTGGCAGAAAAGAGCTGTCTTTGCCTAGAAAATATATTACTTTCTAAGAAGTATCTAAAATATAAAGTTTAAACATGCCAATAAAAAAAAAGCAAGAGAAATTATACAAAGACATAACAAAAAAACTAGAAAAATATACAAAACGCCCTTTTTAAGATAAATATTCCATTATACTTCTTTTCAAGAAACTGTCAAATAAATCTTTATTTGCATAAAAGTGCTAATATTGGAATTTTTTAAACAATCGTAAACGTGAATCCCTGAAAATAGTCTTCGACAATGAACATAAAAAATACGACGGCGAGCAAGTTTCTAGAGAATTGGCTTACAATAAAGCAAAATATTTGACTGGGAATTATCGTAAAACATTGAATTAAGTACATAAACCCCCCCCCCCCTCCCCCCCTCCTCGAAATGAGAGTTTAAAACATTGAGTTTTTTGTATTATGGTTAGGTAGGCGTTTCATATTGTGTCCTGTCATCTCTAAAAAATATTCTGCGTATTACACATTAGTCATAAATATAAAAATAAATTGTTTAAACTTTTGATCCTTAATATTTTTAATTTATTTATAATGAAATTTAAGAATTATCGTAAACAATAACCGTCTCAAAGTAAAAGGTACCACTGTAATGATCTACTATTTATGTCAGCCGGTTTTTATAATTTCATTTCATGCTGATTTAGTACATTTTGTATAGTTTTTTTAAAAAAACTTACATTGTGCTTTTTGATTTTTTAATTGGTTTATAACTTTTTCCATATTTTAAATTAAAAAATTATAAGGGGTAATTTGAAATTTATTTTTTTAAAGGAGTCTTTTCGAGGGTTTATTACAAAACAAGGGCGAATCACAACATTTTTAGACTATAAGTAGTGTGACCAGATTTTTTTCAAAAAAAGCGCCAAAAAAAAGTACATTTTTTTGAAAAAAATAATAGATAAAAAATGGGGTAAAAAATCCCGCAAAAAATCTGTTTTTTTTTATATTTGTCATTTATTAACTATTTGTTTCGATAGCTGCATAGATAAAGTAAGGGGTATGGTATAATAGTGTCATAAAAAGTCACTAATTTTGACATGTATTTTTAATGTAATCGGTTGTTTTAACTCTGAATTACTATTTTTTTACATGTGTCTTGAAATATACCGACATATATGCGGTAATACTTGACCGTTTGCAATTTAAAGTGTACAATTTTCGCAAATTCTTTTTGGTTGAAGTCGATCTTAACACATAAAAAGAAAGTTTTTTGTAAGTTTTTGTGCAAAAAAACATATCTGTTCTTGCAAAAACTAGTGCATTCAACAAAGAAAAATCTAGTAAAACCTAATTATAGCGCGAAAATATATAAAAATATGCATATACTACCATCAATTTTTGTATGTTTGACATGTGTAACTTGCGTATACAACCCATTTTAAATAAAAATTATAATGGAAAGGGATTAGTAGAATGCTCGTTAAGACTCAACACAGTATTTGTATAGAATTACAACAGTAGAATTAAGACAAATTTATCTACTAGCAAATTAGCAAAAACAATTTATAATGAAATACTTTTGTGCTTCAAACTGTTCGTGAAAAAATTTTAGACGCAAAACATAGTTTTATAAATATTTTGCACTTGAAAAGTAGTGTTTATGTGTATTTTTTTTATGCTGATGGTTTATCTTATAATCTTTTATTTTTCAACCCTGTTTAAATACTAGAATTATAACAAAAATCAATATATAGATATTCTACGTGTTCAATAACATGGTTCCTATTTTTTTTATTCTCTTCTTTGTTTTTTTTATAGCATAACAGTAGCTTTAAAAAAGAAGATGCTATGCTGTGTGTTTTTCGAAACAAATAAATGTTATTAAAAGACAATTTTTCTGTTGAACCATATTTTTTAAGATTGATTGCAAAATATTAATATTATTTGCAATTTCTATAGATTATGTAATCAACTCACCACAAGTTTTATAAGTAAAAAACCGTCTTAAAACAATATAAACTTATTGCAAATCATTATGTGGATTATTTCATGATAAGACTTGTAAGCATGATACTGTAATCAATACACAAAAGCCCTAAAAGGAATTAGACTTTTACAACGATCAATATAAAGAACGATATTTTTGATGTATAAATAATAAAAAAACTATAAGTTTGCATACACATTTTTTTTTGGTCAGTAATTCGTCTTTTGTATACATATTTTATCATTGACTGCTAATATGTGTGTTTTAAATAAGATTAATAACAAGAATTTGTTAGTAAACATTGACTGAGATTTATTCGCGGCTTAGAATTACAATTTTGTTTAATTTTACGCACTTTAGCTTGTTTTCTAATGCTGAAAAAATACTGGTTTTCAAGGTCATAATATTAATCCTAGCTAACAATATTGTGCAGTAAATATTACAAGATACAAATCAAATATATGTCTATCGAATTTTATTTCTTTTGTATTTGAACTACATACGTATTTGTACGTAAATATATTTTCTAATAGATGCGTCAATTGTTTTTAAAAATTGATGCGATATTAAAAAAGTAAAAGTTGTCATTTTAAATTTCGCTTTAATAAAATTACGAAAAGAGGAACTCGCTTTGAATTTTATTACAAATGAAAAATCAACAAAAATGAGTGTCAGAGGCAATGCTTCGGGTGCATTTTTATACAAGCAAATATTTATATATAAAAACTGTTAAGTCTTTTGTAACATAAGAAGAGGTTTTTTTTAGCAGAGCGTAGCATGTCATGAGCAAAAGTAGCAAAAGGCACTCATTTATTAGCCAAAAATATTTTGAGCCGTAATTTATTGCCGTTTTTACGGTGCAATGGTTTATTTACAAAAACTTTGATTGCTTTTGATTTTTTTGTAGCTTTGCATAGATACACAAATAATATATGCACAATACAAATTTATTTTTTAAAGCGTTAAAAGAAAAAATAAAGGCACCCCATTTTCCAAAATTCCTATCTACAGCTTTGGTATGTAAAGAAAAGGCAAAATGCAGTAAAAAAAACCGAAAAAAAAAACAAAAAATAGGGCAGGACATTAAAAAGGACAAATTTTTAGTTATAAAAGGACTGTACTCTAAAAAAAAGTACGCCTGGTCCCACTAGCTATAAGGGATAATTTCGAAATTATTCAAAAAAAAATATTTATTTTCTTTTTTTCATATTTCAATAAAGCTGCTGTTCGTATATCCAAGTAACTCAGTAAAAATGTAGATGTGATTGTCTTAAGTATATCAGGTATACAAAATGTACAAATGTGAAAAATATAGCTAAAACGTTTTTATTATTTACAAGGTCAATTGATTTGCCTTCAGCATTGCGCAAAAATACGCAGGATCAAATCTTTAACACCTTTATATCATGAACTTTTGTACAGATTTTTACATCGAATTTTATAACATGTTATCTGATTTATGATGAATATATAAAAAACCGTAGTAAAAATGAGTATATATTTGCAATAAAACATATATTAAAGCACAGTGATACAGTACATCTAAATTTTTTTACACGGAAATAAAAACAAAAAATACGTAAATTCCTTGTGTGCAGGCTTATTTTTTGGGGGGGGGGGGGGTTTGCTTGATTTCACTAATGTATTATAAATAAAAAATTTTGTAAATTTTTAAATTTCAAATAATAAAAATTCGCATAGAAACAGCTTTAAGGCCTCCATCCCTGGGTACCGGGGCATTGGACAAAAAAAGCAAGTTTTTTGTCCCCGGTCTTTTCGCGGGTCTGTCGGTGTTTTCGGGGATAAAGACAATTGTTTGCTTTTTTTAGGTTTGTTTTTTTTGTGTGTTGAAAAAATGCGTATGTAATCCAAATATTTTGTAATTAAAGATCTTTATAATATGTAATTTCGTTTTAATTCTTACATATACAAAATTCTTTGTCTAAAAACGATAATTTGGATAAGGAGCGAGATCTCTGTTGATTTGTTTTTAACTATTGTAAAAAGTACAAGTTATTTGCTTAAATAAGAAAAGTTTATTATAACATTATTTATTATGTTTTTTTGCTGTGTTATAAAAGCTACTTACAACTAAAAAAAGCCAAATGCTATACATATAAATATACAGTTTTTCAATATTGTATTTTTCTGTGATTTTGACGGGTTACGATACAAATCTTAGATACTTAACAGAAGCTTCAAAAATTTACAATTGTTTATTACTAAGTTAATAAATTGATTTAAACCCGCAGGAAAAGCAGGGAGCGGGGGGGGGGGGGCTTACCTAGGAGGGCATTTTTTTTTGTGTAAATGATATGCTTAAAAATCATTTAAAAGA
>JAQFYM010004515.1:0-15285 GCA_034694785.1 Agrenia bidenticulata
ATATGGGTTAAAATATACAGAATACCAAAGCAAAAGGTTCTGGTAACAAAATATTGTATTCTAAAAATAGAATAGATTAAAATATACATACAACAGTCAAAGACACTATACAATGTATAGTAATTTTACTATACATTTACTATACGTATACAACTATACCGTATAGTAAAAACTACGAACCCTAATTAAAACCTGTCTAGTCATGATTACATAGTTATATTATGCAACTATGTAAATTCGCCCCATAATAAACATTTTAAAGTTGAAAATTACTTCAATGTGGATGTAAAAGTTTAGACAAAATAGTATAATAATTCTAATGGGTATTTTTTTGACTTTGTGTTTTAGTATATACTAGAGAAGGTTTCTTTTTACAATAAATTTAGCGATGATGTATTTATGCACTAATTATACTGCACAAAAAAATGATACTTTGAAATTAATGGCTCAAAAAAGAGTTTGGTTATTGTGCCTCTTCTGTAAAAAAAGGGTTTTTTTACAGATATCTAATTTGTGTAATATTTATTTGTAATTATACTAAAAAAAGGTAAAACATGGTATTTTAACATATATAATGTATGCTTCGCGAGAATTTAAAAATTATGAGTAAGATATTTTGAAATTTTAAATGTTATCACATATTTTTCAATACTCTTATATTCAAAAAATAAATAAAAGGAAGTTAAAGAATCAAATAGTGATACATATATCGTAACTATTATTAATTCATATATGTTTGGATATTATTTTTTTTGTTTAAAAAGTGGCCTTTGTTGTATCACTAACAAATATTATATGGAAAAAATATGGAGAATTATTTTCCCTATTATGGCCATATAGATATGGCCATATATGGAATGCGGCCATATTTTTTTCGGACCCCCTGTATCTAAGATATAAATCATTATTGGTTTTCACTGAACATAAGAGTCACCATACAATCTAAATTGCCAATTTGATGGTCTATTTTTTACATTTATTTTGACGTATATAAATGTAGATAAATTATATACCATGCTAGACCTATACAGACTCCTATGGTTTCTACTTATTTCCTTATCCATATTTTACGTTTCTTCATCCCCCGCGAGGAACCCCAAGAAGCATAGAATCAATAATGATGAAATTGACAAAGTGAGAATGTCATACTACCAAGATATGGACATTACAGGTATGGCTGTGGATGCAATATCACCATACGGAATAATGGATTCTAAAAAAATCAAAAGCATCGATGAATCAGATAAAACACGTAAAAAAAATGATATACATGCCGAATTGGACGCTGCCTTTCAAAGTAGCATTGATGATGTTCAAACTCCATATTTCCATGACAGTGATATTACGAGTATGGGGAAGGAAATCAATACAAAATCAAAAAACCAAATAATAATCCCTAATTTAGATGTTGATAACAACCAAAGTAATCTTAAATCTGTTATAGAACCTGAAATACCTAACTCATTTGCTTTGACTGACTTAATTCTCGAAACTGCTACAACGAAACCAATACCCAATAATCCTTTATATGCATTTATACATGATGAAAAAACAATTACAATGTTTTTCAACTCACTAAATATATTTACAGATGAAGCTGCAAATAATAAACTATTTTCTGAAGCAGACGCGACAATTCATATTAGAAAAAAGCGAGGCTCTTCCGAAGATAATCCATGCTTAAATTATGACCACAAAAAAGATACTCATGACATTTTACAGGAAAGTGAACCATATAAAATAGAATGTGATCTTAATCTGGAAATTTTAAAAAGAAATAAGCAATATATATATGGAAATTTATATGATGACTGCTGTGATGATATTGCGTTCTATAACGCCTGTACAGCTGTAGCAAAAAAAAGTGTAGTAAATATCTCTCAGATAAAAATATAACATTTACCGAGAAGAACCCTGCAAGTTGTGCATCACTTGAAATCAAGACTATTTTAAAGAACTGTAAAAGGAGAAATTAAACAATTATGTCTAAACAGTGAGAATTTATAAAAAGAAATAAAACTTATAAAATTTATTAAATAAAAGCTAGAAATAAACAATATATAATATACACATAACACATAACACATACAGTAGTTTTACAATTTAAGATGTAGTATTCTCGATATATTGAGAATTGGTTACATATTATGCCCCTTTTTTAGGCAGATAACTTTTTTGCGTGGGTTTTTGCAATGAAAGAGGCCCTTGAATGCTGGATTCTTAACACTTAAATGCCCAGAGTCTCTTTAGAGCTTTTTTTTAGACTTACATAGAAGCCCAAAGGGTACTACTGCATTTGAAGCCCCCCTAAAAGGTTTGGAGCCCCCCCTCCCAGCCTAAATTTGAGGGGCTTTTTTCAGGGTAGGGATACAGTCAAAAAAACTTAAAATCTGAAATATGAGAATAAAAATAGAAATCTTGTAGTTGTTACGATTAGTTTTGACTGTATTCCTGCCCTGAAAAAAGGACCCCTCAAATTCAGGCAATGGAGGGGGGCTCCAAACCATTTAGGGGGGCTCCAAATGCAGTAGTACCGCCCAAAGTCTATTTAGAGACGCTCGAAAAAATATGGCTTTTGCCCATATCTTCCACAAGATTAAAAACTAAATTGCATCAAAACATTATATTTGGTTTTTATCTTATTGCCAACCTTCTCTTTTGTAAACATATGCATCCAACGTCAGTTTTTTTGAAGATTGCCGTCAACCCTTCTAAAAGGAACAACCAGAAAATACATGCCAGGACATAAAATTTAATTCTACAACGTGTGCCGGTGTTTATTTATAGTGCCCGAGACCCACGCTTATATCTTTTAAGTTTTTACAGAAATCATATAAACGTCGTCTGTTTACCGTGGGCACTTAAGTGTTAATAACAGATATACACGTTATATAGAAAACTATACGGAAACATTTGTAATATTTTTTCATGAATTTTGTTGTTTTTCTAAATTTTCGTTTTTTTTCTAAATTTTTTAAAATTTTTAGGGTTCAAACAAATATAAATTTTTTTACATAATATAAGCTATAAAAATTATTTTTAAAAAAAAATGCGGGATTAGCTGCAAATGTCCAATTTTTTCTGCTTCGACAGATTTATCTCACAAAACATAGTTTTTATTTTTACGTCTTATAACGTAAAATCTGACATAAATTGCAATTATTAAAAAATCTCCGAGGAGTGTATTTATTGCTTACCGAAATAACGTGTTATATTTTATAAAATCTCCCCGTTGTAAAAAATTACCCTAAATTTTTTTTGAATTACAACAAAAATGCCCGCAAATTCAGAACGATTGCATATTTGAATGCAGAGTTTGCACAATTTACGCACGTGTAGTTTTTGTTACCGGATTTTATCCGTTTTAAAACTACTAGGTTTCATACTAACAGTTAGTCTTATCAACCTTATCTTATATTCCGGATATATCACCAACAAAATATGTTGCTATTGTTCACATGTCGGTAAACATTGCAATTGAATATGCATATATTTTTATGTTAACGTGCAGAAAAAAACTGCATTTATTTTTTCTAAAACAAAGACCTGTACTACACATCGTTTATTTTCTTTAACTCTTATCGTGAAAAATCAACTAATTTGAAAAAATACTAAATTTTTGCATTAATATATAAAGGTCTATCAAATTAATTATTAAAAAAACGTTGTGTTATATTCTTTGTAATAAATACCTTACATTTCAATATAGCATTTTTTTTAATTTACATTTTCACATTAAAACAGTGCAATTTTAAAAACTGATGTATAAAGCGGGATATAGTTTAATTCACAATACATATCTTGGATATAAATAGGAATTTTTTTGCTGTGCTAGTTTTTTTTTGTACTTGATTGCTTGAAAAGCAAGTTTTTATTTATTATGTGCAGACATAGAAAACCGTATATACTTTACAAATAATCTTAATGTTATACTAAAATGCTTCTAGTAAAAATAAACTATTGTATTTTTAAAATTTTATTATTTGATTTGCCGACTGATTTTTTTATAAAAAGATAGAGCGAACAAAAAGTACATAAAAAAATATAAAAAGGGGTTTTTTTATAAAATATGAACGTTTCGGTAACTGGTTTATTAGTATGATAAAAGTTAAAATCCGTTATAGAAACACCATTTTTGTATGTGTTTATAGTATACTGAACATGTTGTTCTCTTCAAAGTACATTTTTTATTTTTAAATTGCACTTCTTATGAGAAAACAACTTAACCCTATTCCAGAGGGTTAAAATTTAAGTGTATTCTAAACTTTTATCCTATTATTTTCTAATTAAATTTAAAAAAATCAAGGATTTAGTCTAATTTAAAGAGAAATAATTATATGGTTAAGTAAGTTTTTGTAAAAATCGATTTAAATTTCATGTATCTAAATATTCAATTATTTTTATTTTTATTTATATCTGAAAAATATTTTAAAAGATTAAAATTATTGTGCTATAAAGCAAAAAAAAACTGTTAAACTAGTGACTATGTAGTATAGGTATTTTTTCTGTAAATATACACACGAACTTTATTAATTTTATATATGTTGTTCAAATACATTTGCACAAAAAAAACGTTTCATTCGATGCAGTGCCTCCGCAACAATATGAACCGCGGCTCTGTAAAAAATTTAGAATACGCGCTTATAAAGAACCGCTTTTCGAAATTCTAAACATTTTTTAATGCTCGTTCATGTAATCTAGGCGTCAGTTATGATTTTTTTTATGGGGCGGAGAAGAATGACTATAAAACAAAAATTAAATATTTTTGCTGTTATTGAATAGTTTTTTGAAATTTTTTTGTGGAGGAGTTCACATTTTTGCCATCCGTAGGGAGGAATTTCTTATACCCGTAAATCGGCCATACAAAATTTTTCAAGGATATGTTCAACGACTCCTTTCCCTTACGTTTGATGCCAAGCGTCATTACTAAATTTAATTAACAGTAGTATGAAATTTTAATCGAGAATAGGAAATAATTTTTACTTGATATTTAAACACCTTTATACACATATAAACGGTTAAAATGGGTTGATGTTACGTTTAAAAGCTTTCACCATAAGAATTATATAGAATATTATACTATAAAGATAAAAAACAACTACTGACAAGATAAAGATGTACTTTTAAGCGCTTAAATACAAAAAAATTTTAAAGAAACACGTTTGTGTCATTTTTTTGAGCGTTTTTGAATTATATTAAGATTTTATATGGGTAATTTAACGCTTTTAGAAAAGACTTTATAATATGGTCTATAAGACCGTTTTAGCATTAGATCAGAAAAAACACTGTCAAACTACCGCCGTACTTTTTTGGGTTGGCTACTTTGAAAGTAGCAAGGATACATTTAATTATGTTTTGTTTTAATAAAGACTGTCGATTTCTGTATATTAGTTTGTTTGTTTTTACTGCCGTGCTTTTTCATACGCACCTGCATATATAAAAAATATTAACTATTTGTCTCTTAAATAATAAAAAATAAATATATTCAATCTACCTCTTATAATACAAGAGACCTGCACATAATCAATATCCTTAAGCAAGTTGTACGTCGGTACATATAGAAACCAAGCAAAATAACATACAAAATCAAAAATAAATTATTAAAAACTAACTTAATAAATTTTGTATTTAAATGCAATAAATCAAAGAACAAACAAATAAATCAATATCTTGCACAAAAAATACAAATAAAAAACGGAATAAACTTCGACCAAAAAAAAAGAAAACTTATGTTAAAACAAATTTAAAAAAATGAAAAAAATGAAAGTTTTTATTTTAAGAAATATAAAAAACCAAATTCAACGGTTTACCTTAATAATTTTTGTGCATGTAGGCTTAACCTAGTAATATCCGTTATCTTATTTGTTTTGATTAAACACTTGTAATTTACGCAGACCACAATAATGTAAAAAAGGCTGAGGAAAAACTCTGCAATTGTAAGGATTTTTTGTTTGTATGAATTCTGCTTAAAAAAAGTTACAAAAAGTAAAGCAGCATCAAAGTTTTGCCTACTTACATTACATGCATTTTTATTGCCATTGTTGTACGTTTGTTTTTAAGCAACTTTGGGCTTTTCCACAGTATATATATATATTACGTTTAGTTTTTGTAACATAGGTAATTTATTCTTGATAGTATATTTTTTATGTTGACTTCTTGCATTTACAATTTTATAAAATTTATGAAAACAAACTATTAACTTTTGTTTTTATACAGTGTTGTTCTTGTCCAATCTATGGGTCAAATATTGAAAAGAAAATATTTATATTATGTTTCGCATATAAACAGGTCTATTCGTTTACAAAAAATTGACAAAATTCTTGTATTTTTCGTAAATAAGGATTGTAAAATGACAGTTTTTTACAAAAAATAAAGGATAAAATGCAATTGCAAGATTATAGTTAACCGTTAAATATTTTTTAGTAAGTAAAAACTACTCATTTTAGATGATGAAGTTAAAAATAACTTAAAAATAAATATAAAATCAGCAATTCATCTGATTATACATAGCTCTGTTCAAAAAACAAACATTTCAAGAAAGCGTAGTATTTGTACGCAAAAGCTTAACATCGTGAAACATCAGCAAAAAAGTATCTAAAAAAAACGTGACAAACTTTTTAGGCTTTGTTTTTTTTAGCAATATAACTAATATTTGTCATTTTTCCGTAAACTACATAAAAAAATTGTTATTAAAAAACAAAAATAATATACTGAAGCTATCTCGACAGGCATTTAAAAATACAATAACAAAAAAAAAACCAAAATCGATATTTTTTTATGATTGCATTATAATTTAAGAAATGTTTTTCAAAGATGCCAGAGGGTACAACATGCACATACATGATCCTATTAAGGTGCGTTTTTTGTTGATAGTCTGGATTATTTTCACTTTTTGTTTTTGTTTTTTTATAAAAGCTGTTTTTTTTGCCTTTAAAAATACCATTTTTATTGTTGACAATATAGTATTTTTAGTTTAAAATGATTAAAAAAATTGTAAATGCGTTTTTGAGTTACAAGCTATACTGCAAAATCCATTTAGGCTAAATTTGCTTGCAAATAGTGTTTGTTGTCACTAGCAAGAAACAAGTTTCCGTAAAACCCGTAAAAAAGACGTTTGAAAACAGCACAATTTGTTGTTTTTTAGTATTAAGAACAGTTTACGACTTTCCGTATTTTAATGACCGGCTTATAAATATAAAATATTGCCTTTTAAATTTGTAGATTCTATTTAATTTTTTTTTACATTCATTTATCTTTTCATTTTTTTTTCTTTGGCTACGAGAATCAGTTATGTGGGCTTAGTTAGTTCTTATAGAATGCCAAGTTTAAAAAAATGAACTTTATACTGCAAAACAATGTTTAACAGCCGTAACACGTAAAGATATACAGTAAGTACTGGGTTAAAGCGTTTTTGTGTATAAGTAAAACTTGTGTGAAATTTTTACCACTGGAGTATTTAGAAAAAAGAAATACAGCTAAGCACGTGCACTGTAAAAAAATTTTGGCGATGAACTTTTAGTCTTTTTTAGGAGGGGCGACAAGTTATTGAGATATTTTCTTTTTAAACAATTTTGTGATGACATGTGTATACAGAGAATATGTTTTAGATAACTTAAATATATTTATTACGTTTTTATTGCACCTCTGTCGATCTATGACCAGTGGCGTAGCCAGGATTTTTTTCTGACCAGGGCTAGTCGGTCTTTTTGTACGAAAATATGGATTTAAACCCGATTTATGAAGTGCAAAATCTTAATTATTTTTTTTTCAAAATGTTCAGTATAAAATTTTTTACTTTCATAATTTTTAATCAAAAAAATCTCTGTACAAAAAAAAAAACCCTTAAATTCAGGCGTAACTTTTTTCCAGGGGGGCCAAAGCCCCCACCTGCCCCCCATAGCTACGCCACTGTCTATGACCAGAAGTGATTTTAATACAAATAGTTTTAATAGCTTAATATTTAAAAATGAACGATCAAAAATAAAAAAACTACTATAAAAGTATGAATGAAAATACCATTGAAAAATACAAAAAAAAAGTCCTTTTGCCTAACACTTCTTCTTCGAAGAGAAGTTTAAAAAAAAAGCAACACCATATTCAAGGATAAAAACGCGTACAATAAAGGTGATTTCCTGCTTGTGAAACCCTGCATTACGCAGAACTCAGTATCTGACAACTGGATTTAGAACTGAGCTTTCCCTCCGGGCTCGACATATTACATTCAATTTTCTAAAAGGTCGAAAAACAATACTAATGACTTATACTTATACACAATACACTGATGCTTTATTTATATTACACAAATAATGCAAAATACATTAAACCCCTAAAAAAAAATGCGCCTTTGATGTAATAACAGAAATTGATGCAAACTTTTCGTTGGAAATATTTTTTATTAGTTTTATACACTTTGTAAAAAAACATAAGAAAATTATAGTTTTATAAGCAAAAAATAATCCGACATTGCATGATTAGCTTTTTCCAAGTAATGCACTCCTGGAAAAAGGTCTAAGTAATAAATAAAAGTAAAATACCTACTACTAAAATGGTATAATTTGAATCGAAATATGACTGTATAGGAACATTTTCAACGAACATCATAATATTTTGAAACAATCGGATATGAAAAACAGAAGATTGTTGTTGTCAAAATCTTATAGAATTTCTCTTACAGGCAAAAACACTAGCCAAAAAGGAAAAGTAAGCGCTGGTACTTACTCGAGCTCTCGCGTCTTAAATACTCTCAAATTAAAGAAGCAAAAAATATATCGAAAAGCTGAGTGAAATCATTTTGCAGAAGGTGTATTACCACATAGTTATAGTCATTAAATAACATACAGTAAGATAATAAAAGGTACACTATACAAAAAAATTTTTTTCGGTATTACAAGGTTAAAATCAAATGGCATATTGTTTAGCGTATATGCGTTTGTACAAAAATATTAACTATTTCAAGTAGATCGTATTTATTCGTTGCACTCGCTATAAGAAAACAATCTTCTTACAGAAAACGTGCAAATGTTTATACAATGTGTCATCCTAATGATTACACAAAGTCATTAAGTTTTTAAATATCATAATAAGACATGCACAAAACTATATTTTTGCATGCAAAATTGCACGCAAAGTCGTATAATTTGCTAATAATAATAAAAATTTAGTTCTTTATAATATGAGCTCTCACAATTCGTTGCATTTATTAGTTACATATAAAAAAGAGTGAATTTTATTGCATTTAATTTAGTAATAATAAATATCAAAAAATTATATTTGTACTTATACGCCTGTTATCTGCCAGTAATAGTTTTTGAGGTGAAACATTTGTCGTTTGGTATCCTATTTAAATTAAGGCAAGAAAACATTTCCAAACCAGTTAAACAAGTATTATGAATTTGTTTAATCCACAAGGAACCTGCATTTTTTTTTATATTTCTTCATAAAATTTTTTTCATCTGATCATCTTTTAATTTTTCCTTGCAACTATAGTAGCAATTTATGTGTTCAAAAAAGCCAAAATATTTCTTTCCAGAAACTTAATTTATTTAACTGGAAACTGATGATCACTTAGATATTTTAACTGCTCAATAAGTATAGGGTTTTTTATGTGTGCATTCAGCTCCTCATCTGGATTGCTTTTAGAATAATTTAAGCTGAAATAATTTACCTTCTAAAAGTTAGCCAATATGAAAATAATTGATGTGATAAATAAACCAAATCTTGTTATTACAGGATGGTTTGGTAGAGTTAATTGAGTATTTTCTTTGTATAGATATTGATTTTGCTTTTTTTTTTGTTGTGAAATCTTTATATTCTGGATGTCTAATTATTTGGCGGAAAGACAATATTTTTGGATATAACCGGCTAAAAGCTGCAAATTGGTAACTAAGCATACTATATTGTTACGGTTAGTATATTTAGTTTAAGCTTTTACCCAACCCCGCTGGCAATATGCCGCTCCGTCACTTATAAAAACCTACTAATTATCGATTTAAGCAGGTGATCCTGTAAAAATACCACTTATGAAATTAATTTTTTGAATAATATAATAAATTTGTTCGTGGAAATTCAATTACATGTACAAGAATAAGCTCATTTGGGTTTGAATCAGAATCGTAGTATATATATAAAGAATATATTGCCCGTTTGCATTTGTTTTCTCATCAAATGAAATCATGAAATTTTTATTTAAAAATAGATGGTTAGTCTTTGTAAATTTTTTTATCATAAGTAACTGGAAAAGGTGTTTTTCGGTTTGTCTAAACAGATTTGAGCACAATAAAACTATAATTCTTGAATATGTTTTGTTTCAAAGCTTCCTAAAACCTTTTAGGAATACCACATCCTGCAAATGTTTTAACGAGTATTCCGTAAAAACCATAATTATGAGTGTAAATGTCAGGTGGCGAACTTTTTTTTTAGTTAAAAGATTAAGATTTTGTTGATGCAAAATACTAGTTTCATGTTGAACGATCGGAATTATATCTTTTCGACTATGAAACTTGTGTCTAACCTGAAAATCATACAGTAATAGCCTTAGTCATTACCAGATAAATATTCCGCTTTATCGATGTACCAAATTTAAATACTTGGTTTTTTATTTTTTGTGCCTGTATGGTTGATATATATAGGGGTATGTATTTTTCTAGGTTAATAATTACAATTATAAAAATTAAGGAAGTGAACTAACATCATAAAATATTTAAAAAGGATTACACTTTATAAAAATTATATAATACTGTAAAACATACCTACCAGTTTTACCTAAATTACTTATCATAAATAGCATATGCTTTTTGTATCAACTGACAAAACAACCACCGCTGCACTTGTAAATGGTCATGGTTACATTTTAAAAACCAGAAATCAAAATAAGGCAATAAAATAACTTATTAAGAATAAATGACAAATGTTGAATTGTATGAGATATGTTCGTGCACAAAGCGTGCATTTTAATTTTGGCAATTACATTATGTTAAAACGAATAAAAAAAAATGTGTCCAATTTTTGAGGCCCTAGTAATTACACCAAAGTAAAATTAAATCACAAAAAGGGAATGAAATCATAAACTTTATCTTCTTTTAAAACATAAAAAAACATAAAAATATGTATGAATGTTAGCGCTTATATACGAGATGCAGTGGCATACGCAGGGGGAGGAGGGTGTACCCTCCTTCAGAAATCAAAAACACGCCTGAATTTAAGGGGAAAGGGGTCTTTTTTTGTTCTAAAAATTTTTATAATTTACAAAATCCAAATAAAAAAATGGTCAAAACATCCATAAAATAAGTTTTTAAGCCCTATTTCTTAAAAAACACTGACTACCCCCCGCTTCAAAAAATCCTGGGTACGCCACTGCGAGATGTCTAAACTAGATATATTTACAATTTTATGCCATATTTTTCTAGTGTTTGTGGTATTTTTTCCAAGCTATGAGCCAACATTTCGACTTAAAAAAAAATTGTCTGTGGAGGGATAGTACACGCCGGAGACCATCTGTTCTTAGTGAAATCTATTTAATTGGCTTTCAAGTGTAAGAAAATTATGTACGTCTAAAAACACAACTTTTATTTTGAAAAAAATTAGCATGGTATTTTTTTACTATAGATTAGTAGTAACCTTAAGTTTATATGACGGCTAATTTACTTTAATTTTAGATTTGTAACCGCGTATACGATAAGAAATTCCATAAACATATAAAAATGTATGAATAAAATATCTGTTTCCATGTTTTTTTATTTCATTTTTGTTCTAGTAAACTAACATAGTGTAATTTATTTTAAACTATTGTATCTGCTTTTTTTTTATAACCCCAAGCACGGGTCTTCAAAAGTTTCCATTGGAGCCATAGTTACTTTTGAACCCCTAATTAGTTTTGGACATTGCATTAAAAATAACACCCTGTAAAAAACAAAAACTTAATGGAATAAAAAGTTCTACGATATTGTTTTTATTTCAGATTTGTATATTTATATGTCTTAAACTATATATCTTAAACAGACTACTTGTACAGCGGATCTTATTTTAAGTTGGTGTCAATGTTTTTGGGCACGGTTCTATAGTTCCACGTATAATTCTAGTATTTTTACTAATGTTTATAGCCCGGTAAATCATAAATTATGTTGTGCGGTGTCTAGTAATCAAGGTTTGTTTTTAAATGTTATGCAAAATCACACGATTTAACTGGCAAGATGTTTTTAAATTATGTAAAGGAATGGATTTAATAATAATATCCTTTTAAAACTTTAAGGGCATGTTCTAAATTTGAATCCCTATAGAGATTTTCTACAGATAATATTTATTTGAAAAAAATTTAAGTAGATTAAAGACTTACCGATGGAGATCAATTTTCCCTAAGGAGGCTACCTTAGGGAAAATTGTTCTCCAATGATGCATTTTTTTCCTTGAGAAAGTATTAAAAGAAACACTTATCAATTTCTATTTGGTGATTTTCTATTGAGAATCTCTATAGGGATCGTACAATGGAAAATTTTTATAATGTATTCAATAACGATACTCAATAAATATATATTAAGTTTAATTTTATTAAGACCAGTTTTCTAAACACAAAAAGCTTTTAAATGCGGGTTATACATTCTAATAACTAGAATATAGGTTTAAATACACTTTCTTCTACGTAGTATTAGTTGATTTATCAGTTGAGGCACCATTTTTTCTTACCAAAATGCTTTTTTTTCATCTAAGAGACAAAGCATGAATATTTTGCAATTTTATATAGACTTGCGTATATTTAAATTCTTGTTCACAGGTATTTTATGAGATTTTTACAATATTACATACCTAGCTTGTATTTATGCATCATTTTTCATCATTTCGAGGGGCTCCAAAAATGAAAAAAAATGAAGACCCCTGACCTAAGACAAAACAACGTTTTTGACAAATACATTTATAAAACAAGGAAAAATTTGAAATCTTATCGTGTGTTTTTCGCACGTAATCATATAAAATAATTTTTGATCGTAGGAAAAAATTTTTAAACGAGGCTTAACTAAAACCAAATTGCTACCTACATATATTTAATATTGACCATCTAGCATTTTTATTAAATAAGGTATTGATTTTATATTTTACAAAAAAAACCAAAAATTATGCAAAATTATATTGTATACTGACCTGAAAGCTTTTTAAGTGTTAGAAAAGACCTATAGCTACAAAAATAAATAAAACAAAAAAAGAATGGCTTCGATTGTTTTTGTAATTTTAAATGTCATACTTTTAATCTACGTGCTTGCGTACTACTAAATATTAGCAAAATTGCATGTCTTAATGTAATTTTTGTTTTTATTAAACTTGGAATACGTAGTATTAAGTGGCTCTTGATTAAAAAACAACAGTTTTTTAGTTACAGATAGAAATACACAATAATATGATTATACATCTAATATATTTTGTTTTTTCTGCAAAAAAAAAGTATCTGGTAGTTTAGTGTAATTCAGCATTTAATTTGCATTTTATAAAGAAAAGTCTGCAATTAAAAATACAGATTTTATAGTTGAAAGTTTTTCACGACTTAAATAGCACATAAAAAAATTTAACATATCTAAAAAAATTTCTCTTGTAAATAATGTGCAGCAGTATGAACGGGTAACTTCTTTGTAAAGGTTGAGAGTATATTAGTAAATATTTTTTTTTTGCTTTTGAAAGCCTTAAATTTTTGAACCGCTGAAACAACATTTCCTAGTAGTTAACACAGCCAAAAGTATAAAAAAGAAAAAACAGTACAATAATGTGTTGGTTATATCTACAACTAGCGTAAAAGTGTATATGCTTGGCAAAAGGTATTTGATTTTTTGTATTTATGTCTGTTAAAATACAAATTATGTCTTTCTAGTATATTTTATACTAGTATCTATTATTTTTAATTACAAACAACTTACAAATAAATATTTATTTTACGTTTTTTGCCATTAAAGCTCGTATATACGATCAATATATATTTGTAGATCTAATATGTTATAATTTTATATTATATATTTTATAATTGAACTAGCTACTATAAGATTTTTATGCTATGCACAACGAAACGTTGATATTTTATTAAAGACTAACAACAAAAAGCATTACAAATCGACTTTTTACAAAAATATTCGCAGCGGTAATTGTATTTGTAGCATAGTAAGAAAAAAAATACGCGAGTTAAAACACACGTGCGTAAATAATACATTAACAGAATTGTTTGTGTTTTCAATTTTTTTATATTTAAAAAACCTTTTTGTAAAAATAATTAATTTTTCTTTCCAAAAAATCTTATAAATCACGCACTAAATAGTGAACTCAAAATTTACGCAAAATTTTTAGTTATAAAAAATCGAGACGCTTTGTGCCGGATGCTTGTATTAGATTATACGAACTTTAAATAAATATAAATCTTTACCCCGCTTACTGTATAATAATCTATTATATATGTTTGCAAGCCTTTTTATTTTTTTTGGAAAATTTTTATACTCACAAAAAAATGGTAGCTTTACCCAATCAAATAACGAGAATATATTAATTATACTACAGCATGTAAAAAAATATATATTTCGAGTCTTTTTTAGACACCTTAATGCTAAACTTAGTAATAATTGTCTCGGAGTAAATCATGTACCCATTATTATACTAAAAATCAAAATAAAACCACAAACCAAAAAACTCAAAATGATTCGTAAATGTAAAAAATGTGGTTAACGTAATACAATTTGCAGTTTATATCTCTTTTCTGACCTTTTAAGTTTCTGCTTCAAGGCATTTTCGCGGTGTTCTGTAAAATTTTTGTATTCGTAAAATTTACGAAGTATTGTAAAATTTTTGGAAAAATACTAAAAACGATTGTAATTATAATTTAAAAATAAAATTAAGCAAAGTAAATAAAATACAGTAAAAAGAAACTTTTGTGCAATAAATATGAAACAAATAACCCTTAATACCTAAATAAACCACAAAAAGATGCAATAAGACGAATAACTAAAGCATTTTAACAATGCGCAGTAGGGCTCGGAATTATTTGATTTTTTGCCAAAATAATTTTCTTTTTGTTAGTTATATTATAATTGCGTTTTTTTCATTTTTGCTCTCGGTGCTTATTTTTAAAATGGCTAAATATTATTCCTACACCATTTTTTTTAAATATACACCAAATTAATCATTTAATCACTGGTACAAAAAAAGAAAAACAAAAACAAACTTAAAAACGTATAGTAAAAACATCAAAAACTACAAACAATTAACACAATATATGTTTATTACATTTTTCGTTGGTTTTAATAATAAAAAATGGTACAAAAA
>JAQFYM010004516.1:0-15281 GCA_034694785.1 Agrenia bidenticulata
TTACCGCCTTTTTAAATTTATCGAAAATCTATTATATATAAAAACCGATGCCGGAACCGGAAAAGCCGGAAATACCGGAAAAAACCCAAACCGGTATTTGTCTAAAAAATCTAGTACCGGGTCTGGCCGGACCGGAAGTTTACCGGCCGGAAATCAAAAGTATTCCGGGTCCGGCGGTAGCCCTAATTTTAACCATGGGTAATCTTATAAAGTAAAATACCAGAGATTGAAAAATCCATACGATATTTGAGGTGAACATAACAACGCAAAACAGATACTGGAAAAAGTTTAAAGAAACCATGGTTTTATAAAATTTATTATAATTATACATATTTGATTATATCAGGGAATCAAAGTTTATAACATCTATTGAACATTTAAATGTAGTATAATCACACCTACAAAAGATATAAATTTTAAGGTAAGCTAGAAACAAAACAGTTTGAAACAAAATTGTACAAAACTATTTCCTATAGAAAAAAAGCATAAAATACAAAAGTTGTTGAATAGTGGAAAAACAAAATTCGCTGTAGAACTGTTGTGTATTTGCAATCCAGCATAACCGTGAAAACCTATGTCTTAACAGTTTTTTCACAATACTAATGAATACAGTTATAAAGACCAAAAATAAAGCGTATTTAAATGCAGAAAAAATATCAATTGATCATATATTATATGAATTCAATATGAATTTGTTGTTGATTTGTTTTCTAATAGGTGTTTTTGCGTATAAAATAATATATTCAACCAGGTCCTGGCAAAGGGTAAAGAAAAAAGAATTTTCCCCCGAGGACGTCTAAAAAAGGAGTCTTTTTACCTTAATTTACAAAAAAATATTTTAAAAAATGTAAATATTTTAATTAATGTTTAAAATAAAATGGTTTTTGATAATATTGTCTCAAATGCATAGTAATCATACTTCTAGACACGTTTAGTGTACTTATACCTGTTGGGGCTCCGTCTTTAGAAGGCAAGAGAACCCAACTCACGTTGAGTTTTAATTAATGCGTTTTTTAAGTAAAACAAATAAGAGTATACTTTGCCGTTTGCAATATAAACCAGATTTTATTATTATTTTAGCTAATACATAACGGAGTTTAGAAAAAAAAAATTTACGTAAAATTGATGTACTGAGATTTTTTGTATAGTTTCGCTGAATTAGTCCTAAAATTTGACGAAGTTTGTATTGTTTACATTGCATATATTATATTTTTGTACAGTCAAGCTTTTTTGTTTATCTGTATCATTTAACATTGCATTACTAGTTTTAACAAAGTTCAATCGTGGCAGTTTTAACTTACGGCTTTTTTTCTTTATGGGTTTTAGAAAATAATCAAAACTTTGTGGATACACAACATATACACTGTTTTTAAACTATGGGGTTTACTAAATGTACAGCAGCGTAATTGGGAATCATCAACCCAAGCAAGTAACCCGTATTTTTTACTAAAATTACCGTTAAAAATCTATTTTTTATATGATTAAAGTTAATAATGCGTTTTTGAAACAATCTATATTTTAAATTTGTGCCGTGGTTGTACACAATGTCAAAAAAAACTTGTGAAAAATAGGATCTCCCAAGAAATCAGGCGTAAAATAAAGTCTGCAGTGAGAGCATATACCTTTACTTATGTTCCACTAAGGAACGCGTCTGAACATAGGTTTTCGTTAGCCTTTTATAAGTGTTCAAACACCCATAGGTATTTTTGGCGTTAAAATTGCCTAAAAATACCGCGAAGTACATCTTTTGTAAATGGCCGACGTATGGTTTATATATATATAGTTTACTTTAAGATATTTTTTTAAAAATAATGTAATTTGTAATATGATGGAAACCTCATAAATTCATACAAAATGAATACAGTTATTTAGTATACATACGATTTTTCTGAAGCATGTAAACGCACAATGAATGCAAAAAAAAAAGCATAGTAAATTCTCTTTAAACAAAACTAAAATTTTAATTAATGAGAACAGCATAATATAAAAAAAACAAAATATCAATCCTTGTAAAAACAAAAAGATTAAATATAAAAACGTTTTAAATGCAATTAAAAAAGAATTTCTTGTAACTAAAAATATTATTTTTTACCGAAAACCTTATATGGCCTATTTAAAAAGCATACTGCAATTTATTTCTATAATTATACTGCTTTGGGTTTTTTCTAGTTGCTTTATTTTTTTTACAGTAAAATATCTTAGTTTTTATAAAAATATCACATATACGAATACTTAATTGTAAATATGATTATAAAACAAAAAATGCTTTTGCATTTAGCGTTTTCAGCCTGTTTAAAAACAATTTTACTTTTTTTTAAACAAAAACAGCAGGTTTTTTACAATGAGATGACACATTTTACTAGTGACTAAATTTTTTATACTATCGTATGTTTTTTTAAACAAAAAGTGGAAAAAATTAACAGTAAGTACCTTGCTTCTTTTTAGTCTTGACGTAGTTGTTTAAGCTGTAAAAAGTACAGACAATAGATGGGGGTCTGATCTTTATCGCCTTTCGACAAATACCAATCTATGCCTATATTATAACAGAGAAAAGACTATTCTGCTAGTTGATAATTTTTTGTTCTTGATAAGTGGTGTTTTTTGCATTGCTATGTATGGTTCGCTTATTTTTATAAGGTTAAACAAAAACCTTAAACAAAAGTATAGAAAAACATGATGAACCTATACATAAACGCTGGTTTTTCTTCTATATGCTGTTACTCATAGTTTCGTAAGCAAACGAATTTTTCATAAAGCTTTTTTTACACAATTTAAAAAACGCGCTTTTTTTTCCTCATATTATTTTTTTTTATAACTATTTACTCTAAATCGATTGTATCCAAAAACAAACATTCTTTTTACAAGTAAACATAATTTTGCCTGTAAAAGAAACTTCAGTATTGTTCTAAAAAACCGGCTTAATCCAAAAAAAGCATTACGAAAGTAAAAATGTTATTAAGGGTTTCCTATACATTAATTATATTTCAGTCTAGTTTTTTATATTTTATAATAAAAATAAAAACAATTAATAATATACAAAATTAAAAGTAGCATAAGAGACCAGTAAAAGTCAAAAAAAGACAAAAAAAGAAAAATAAAGGGAAAAAAGGCCATTCAAGATAAAATTTACACAAAAAAATAAACGGAGATACTATATTACGAAAAGCATCAGTTCGTGCGTTAAGTTAACATGCTGTATCAACGATGTATCAACCTGTATCAACGCTGTATAAAAAAGCACGTTGAACATAAATTGTCGTTGTTTTGCTATAATTTCTGCATTAATAAACGTATTTTTGTATCTTTAAGCGCAGTAAATACTTATATGTTATTGTCGTACAAGGAATATCCTTATTTATGTACATTTTAAAATAATTTAACGCGTAAAATTTAGTGAAATAAGGTTAGAGTTTGGGTACGTGACTAAGTATATAATCTTGAAAACGTCAGTTTACGTATAAATGCACCGTGGGTTTTTTCGTAAACAGATACTCCTTGCTATGTTATATTTTTAAAAAGTAAATTATGTTATTAAGATGTGAATAAAGCGACAAAAAATGCAGTTACAATGCAAGTAAAAGCATTTTAGTTATTAAGCATGACTTTAACTGTTGCCTTATGTTTTTGTGGATGTAAACGTTCCGTAACAGTAGGCAATGGCTATACAGTTTATAACTGGAAACTGTTGTGCAAACTCTTATTTTTACAAAAACGCGCAAAAATAAAAAAAAAAACATCAATTAATAAAAATCATTTTTTCCATATTTAGTATAATGAAAACTAATCTTGTTATAATGTTTAATCTAGTGGAATTATTATCTGGTTACCAGAATATTTTAAAAATCGTTTTCTATGACTTTAATATGTATATCATTGCACGAACAATCGCCAATTGTCAAAAAGTCAACGTCTATTGTATGCAACGTGTATTGTGGTTTGCAAAAAATTGACATAATGCAAGAACAATTCTTTTTTGTACTATTTACCATATATGCATTTTATATATATTTGAAATTTACAAAAAATAAATTTGTAGTTGTTCAGTAGATATCGACTTACGACTTTTTTTAGCTAAGTATAACATTAATATTACCGATTTAATGTTCATACATGAATCTTTGTTGTTCTTGCTTATTTACACCTAATATCAATTTTATAAAACGCAATATAATTCCATATGAGTAGTTGTGGTATTTTATATACAATGAGTTGTATAAGACATAAAAACATAATTAATACTATTTACATATCAATTTTACATTTAAATTAGTTTTTTTTGCATTTTTTATACAAATGTTAATAAAAACACTTATCGTTTTTTACCTTGAATCACATAAACTAAAGCTGTTTACCAAAAGTACATAAATTTTAAGTGTTGTCGGATAAAATTTTTCAACGTAGATATAATTCACCGAAAATTGTATAGTTAGCCTGTGTTTTGCATTTAATTCCCCTTTTCTGGTTTTTGGCATATTGCTTATACAAAAAAAAAAACATGTTTGTATTTTTAACCGTTCATATTTAAGTACTAACATGCCTTTTTTTACAAATTTTTTAACGCAAAAACACTCAAATTTTATTTTTTGCTTACCGCAGATTTTAAATATAAGGTCATAATGCAGTGTGGAAAAATTAATTGTTGCTATTTTGTGTAAAGGGAAAAGATGCTATTCGTAGTTTTTGCTGTGTTTTAAGTAACTTCATATTTTGTTTGAAATTTTTTATATGCATATATAAACAACATAAAAAACACAAGCAGAAAAATTCTTTTTGTGCTCATATTGATATAATATTACGTGAGTTGGTTTGTAAATTATTAAACTCACGTCTATTGTAGTATATGCCGTTAAAATACTTTGCAACAGTAATGATACCGCGAAACAACAGCCCTAGCGATTCTGTCAAATACCCTCAATTAGAATGATTTTACAATTGCAAAACAAAATATCTCTTGTGTATATTGGTAAAACCTACAAAAAATAACATAGAAGTCATATACTACATAGTTATAGTTAAGGATATCTACAGCATACAAAGAATAGTTTTAAAAAGAGTTGACGCTATAAATGGTTTGTTATATTATAACAGAGCTGCCTGTGATAACTGACCTTTACATAGTTTATATATAAAAACTGCTGTTAACAGCCCAAACCTTAAAACTTTTTTTATTACATGTCTTTGCTAGTAAAATTATTCCAAATTTGCCAATAATGTTTAAGTAAGCATATTGTACGCAAAAAACAATATTTTACTAAATATTTGTAAATGTAAAGGTACAGTTACTGTGATCGGAAGCAAAAGTTAATAGGTATAGTGTATTTTCTTGATATTGTGTTTCTTGACTAGTATATAAAAACCTAAACAATGTATTTATTATTGTAAAACATTTGGTAGTTTACGTAAATTCAAGTGCAAAAAGCTTTTTTGTTTCCAAAAAAATCTGCTCTTTTGATTTTGCGGCATTTTTTTTCTACATATATATGCTAGGTATCTAATCGACTCACCTCTTTTTGTGTACCAAAAAACATATAAAAAAGTATTTTTAACAATAAGCATTTTGCCTTGCAAAGCTTATAAAGCGCACAAAATAACAAATAGACACATTTTGTATATAAAAGCGTCGATGAGATGTTTTAATAGCGCACATTTAGCGAAAAAAAGATTTTTTTTATCTAAAGTTTTCCATGATTAAAAATGCAAGAAAAAATAAATGTGAAAAAGGAAGAAATAGATATTTAACTATTTAAATATAGTTCATTCCGTAAAAACTTTGAGTATAAAAGGCAAGTTTTAGTATCAATACAGCTTTGGATTGTAGTATTTGTATTTTCATTTCAGTTAATATGTCAATCATTACATATTGAAATTTTGTAGAAGCGTATTAATCAAAAAAAAGTGCATTTCCAGCCTTTGGTATTAGTCATGTGTATTTTATGCTGTTATATTGCGTTACATTTTAAAATTTTTACAGAAAAAGATTTTTGCTGAAATTTTGCACCCATTTTGTTGTTTTTTCTAGTATACATATTTTTTCTTCTTGTAACAACAAACATATCTAAAAAAACGTTTTGTAGAAGCAAGAACAAAAAACAAAAAAATATGATGAAAGAAGGGCACATAAACAACATCGGTTGTATTTTGTCAGAATTAAGCAATGAAAAACCTTTAAATCTACACATAGGAAAAAAAACGCCATTTGACGAATATAATTGCGATGGACTAATTAATGCGCCAAAAAACCATTGTGCACATTTAAGCACAAATATACTAGTCATGTACAGCTTTGCACATGACACTATGCATTTTTTTTTGTCTTTCGTTGAAAGTACTACGATTATCAGACTTTTTACAGATAAAGAATGCAAGATACTTTTTAGCCTATGCAGTTTTTCTGCGCACAAACAAAGCAATATGATTCAAAAATTATGTCAATATCAGTGCTAAAAGACTACATAATTAAAATCTATTAGCTGCAATACACTCGTAAGCCACAAAAAGTATTTATATTATAGATTCCGGCCAGCGTCTAAGCCACAACTGTCATTAGTCTCGTCAAAAAAGCAAAAGGATATGCTCAGAACGGTACGTGTTCTAAAAAAAACTACACGTTATTGCATTGCTAGTAAACTTTGTTTTTACTGAAAACAAAATGAGTCTACATAGTAATTTAGATTACGAGCCGTACGCCTTTTATAACATAAAAGTTTTACTTTGATCTTATGTCGCTCGATTAAAGCCATTATTTTATATCGTCGGTGATGCCTCTTACACAATAAGCAATCGAATCAAAAGGCCAGAAAAAAACAATCATAAAAATAAAAAACTAATACTATTTTGCGACTTTTTTTATGCTTCGCACTGTTGCCTTAATGGTATTTAGATTCCATAAGGTAGGTACTAAAAACTTATGACAACATTATAAAATGACATTCTGTAAAATTTGTTACACAATTAACCCTTTAGTAATTTGCTTTAATTTTGTAAGCCCACAAATAATGCCTTTTATAGTTTGATTTAAAGACCCTACAAAACCTAGAGCATTCTAAAAAGTCTTAAAATACACAGGAAACAATGTTACTTGCATTGTTCATCTGACACAATAAAAGCACATTATTGCCCACTTTATTGATATACATGCATTTTCTGTTTTAAATATTCATGCTGTTAAAATCTTAACGTGTTGCGAGGGGTCAACAAGCTGATAAACATTATCAAACGTGCAGTATTGTCAAAATAAAAATAAAATATAGCACCTATAGCAATTAAAACGAAAAAAACACGCAATTAAAATAGAATGTAAAAACTTGGCATAAGCAGTGACAATTATAAGACATGTACATGAAAAGTCAAAGATACATAAAATAAAACAGCCTAGGGTCAAAAAAACGTAAAACCTAATATTTATTTTATATTTAATTATACTTCTTCATTGAATATACCCTTAAACGTCCCTTTTTGTTAATTATAAATACTATGATTAGTTTTGTTAGTTTTAAAAGGTTGGCTTAATAATAAAACTGCAATATATAAATTATATTTTTTAGTCTTTTCTTTTATTATCATTTATATACTAGTTTTCTTTTTTTCTTTTTTATTTTATTACTTTTTTATTTTTACTAATATAAATTAGGGGCTTCGAAAAATGCAAAAAACCGCATTAGTGGTAAATAAAATTTTATAAAAAAAATTTTATATGGTAACAGGATTCGAACTTGAGGCGTCAAAAAAATTGTAAAAAACGTACTAAAGGGTTAAACGTAAACGTTGGGTATTAATATTGTATTCTTAACAAGTTTAAATATTTAATAATATTTTTATTATTATTTGCTTATTTTTTGTTAACCCTCAAAATGGATGCACATAATGGAACAAACGCAAGTGCTGGAATCAATGACAAGACCGCAGAAGCAGTTACCGAAGAAGCAGAAAACGACGTGACATCTACTAATACGAGTGCTAATTTATCTCCACAAATTGGTCTCTCACAAAGAACAACACAACCTAGACAGAAAATAAGTATGGTTTGGCAGTGGTTCGAGGAAATATAGGATTGTATTGTGAAATGCAAAAAGAAAAGTTTATCTTTAAAATATCTATGGATACCAATTTGTTGCAACCATATCGCATTAAAACATTTAGTTGACAATGGAAACAATATTAGAGATAATGATTAAACATTAAAGAAAAATTTGCAGGTGGCTGTAGAAATATTACACTGTACCCTGTCATATTAACCATTCCTGTATTTTATCAAACCTGTATTTTTACCCATTTTTTTACGACGACTATTTTTAATAAATTTTTTTCCAGTCTAAATTTGTATATAAAAATGTAATTTAGGTGAAAAATACTATGTTTTGTGTTTTTATGACATTTTTGTGTGCCTTTGCATAATTTTTTCTGTTATTGCATGACTTTTCTTTGTATAATTTGCCAAATACGTGTTTTTTACCATTTTACGAATCCCCACAAGTGGTAAAATAGACAGAGAAAAGTGTATATAAAATGATAATCGATGATGCTTTACCTTTATCCATATAGAGGTAGCTTATTGTAAAAAGACATTTGAAAAACTTAAGTAAGACTTTATTATGTCATCGAGCCAAAAATTTACGTGGCCAGTTGTGTTAATATTATACACAAAAGATAGAACTAGTTTTTATGAACTTTAATATGTTAGATTTCGTAGCTTGACGACTGATACGTGGACTTCAATTGCAAAACCATCTTTTATGGCAGTGACGGTATATTTTGTGGTATCTATTTTTATGATGCAGTCATATTTAGGCGCCTTTACAGAATTTGCAGAATTACAAACGGCTGCTAATTTAAAAAAACGAATATTGAATCCAATGCTGAATATAAGTCAAACAATAAAGTTATTGGTATTCTGTACGATAGTACAAGAAAAATATGTGCAGCAACAAAATAACGATAACAAAGAAACGTTAAATGTTTTGCGCACTAGCTAAAACTAGTTGTAAATCATGCGTTAGCCACTGTAAGTAAAAATGTATGTTATTGATTGGAAGACAAATCACAAAATTTTTTTAACATGCATATACTGCTAATACTGCTACTAAATGTTTAACAAAATTTTCGTGAATATATGATTCGCCACGCCATTGACTTATCCAGGATGTATGCACAAGGTGGAACTTTAAATATTACGTTTTTTTTGGATTCTATAAACAAAAGGATGCAATAATGGCAGGACTTTTTTATCTAAGCAATAAAATTCATATAATATGTATACGAGCAAACATAAAAATTCATATCATAAGCTTAATTTTATACTATAGTCATTTACAGCAGCGAGCACATTTATATCCTTAGAAAAACAGTCTACAAGGTACTTAATTATACCACTTTGTGCCTGTCTCAAAAGAAAAGCAACATGAGAATTTATAGCCCATAGTAAGGATCATACGATAAGGCAATTTTTACAGTGTATTTTGGTGGAAATTTGTAAAAACAAAAGGTAAATATACAAAAGATAAACTATTGTTAGGAATATGCTCTTACATACATCCACAATTTGTACAAAAAAAAATTGTTGACGATTTGACTTAATCACAAATAATGGATATTATTATAGATCAGATGAAGTAAATTTAAAATACAATAGGGATAAATGATAGTACTGGCAGTGGAAAAAACCACTTACTTTTATGATCTATTATTCTAGATCCTGTTAATAATATAGCTCTAAAAATACAAAGATATTTTTAAACGCCAAACCATATACAGTTTAATGATCCATGTATATTTTTGAGTCAAAATATATAAAATAAAAAAAATCTAAATACTTTATTTTTAGTGCGCAAATATATGTGCGTGGGTGGCTCTAGTGTTTTAGTACTGGTATCTATCTCAAAACGCAGGTATAATTTTATGTGTTTATTGCAACTTTCTTGTATTAAAAAAGGTAATGATGCTGTCCTTTTTACGACATAGTATATAAAACTAGATTTAATAGTTATCTAAAATCCAGGTATTATTCTTATAGGCAAAAGTCGCATGCAATACATGAAATAGTATTTGCAATAAGTAAGGGAATTTCATTACCACAAAAAAAATCTAGAAAAGTAACATTTTGTTTACTATTTAAATGTGTCCTTTTAAGCCTGTCAATATTATGCATTTTTTTAGAAGTGTTTTGAATATAACTACTTATCTCTAGTTACTAGTACATTGTTTAGATTTGGTAATACTGTTATTTTTGTCTGCGTAAACACTTTCCGAATATGGTAGAATTTAAAAAAATACATCCAAAACATATGGCAAAGTATAATAAAATACAAAGAATTGCTCGTTTTTACCATTTTCTTAATAAAAAATTGCCTATAAAAAAACTGTCATCTTTTTGATATGTAATTTTAATTATTCATATTTTTATGTCTTTTTTCATCATACATGTATCAAAACACATTGGTTTTTATATTGTCTAAGCACTTATTGTATTTTCGTAATCTTCTGTCATTCATTTACTCTTCCGTAACTTTAAACAGCAAATTTTTGTACTTATTCGCTTGACCCTCTTTTACCGGCCTCTGCGTAGTAAATATATTACCATGTATTTCATGTTAGTTTCAATGGTTTTTTAGTATGCTGGAAATAGTTTTTAAATGACAACAGCGTCAGAATATGCCTTTCTTTTTTTGTACTTTTTTTACGCATCTGTGCGTCTAGACATAAAGCAGGTCAGTGAGAATTTGCATTAAGTATGGGTTGTCATTGGTACTTTACTCGATGTTTGGATTGCAGTACTGGTTTTGCAACTACATTTTACTGTTTGAAGATAAAACAAAAAGACGTTTGGTTTGTAACAATTTTCATGTTTTTGTTTCATTGCAGGTTTTAAAAGCTTAAGAGACAACTTCTTGTAGCGCATGTTGTCTTTCCTTTATTCGCAACAAAAGTTTTGTGTGCTTAGCGCAGTGCCGCTGCTTTTATGCTTCGATTTGTATCGTTTGTACTTTTGCTATTTTATATACAGAGTTCAAAACTGTTTTTTTTCTTTTAAAAAGAAAAGAAGGCGTGTCTCTATATATTTATTTTTTTTTTGTAATGTAACTTATAAAAGCAAAAAATTTATAATCATAAATTTGTATCTTTTATATTTTTTGCAAGCCCTTCTAAAAAAGTCATCTCAACATACAATTCTAACATTGTATTATTAAAGATACAAAAAAAGGTTTTTACAACAAAAAGAAAAATCTATGAGAGCAAGAACATAGGAATTGCACAACGAAAAATCTACAAGGGTAACTAAACAACGCATTGAAATACAAAACAGAGCTTTTGAAAAAAAAATATGTTTTACTTTTTCTATCAGAAGCGGGTAAAAAAGTGTAAAAAATGTCATTAAGTGACGTAAAATGTAATGGCAATAAAATTTTATACAATTATGTATTTTCTGAGCACAAAATAGAAAAAATATTCGAAATACAATTCCGTCCGTTAGGGTACGTTTTAAAATAGTTTATTTGGGTTCAAGTACAAGTTGAACTCCATAAATTTTATTGTTTCTGCCTTCTGTACCATTTTTGTTTATCGAGTCCTATACATGGCCAAGAAAATGGGAAAGAAAAACATTTTTAAAAAAATAGAAATAAGTCCAGACATAAACTAATATATACATAAAATACATACATTTGCAATAAAAATAAGTTTTGTTTTACAGTATAGCTGTACAAAACGCACTTTAAAATTCGCTGATGTAAAGTGTTGCCTCTTAATACAGAATAATACATCAGAAGAACATATTGCAGCTGCCAAGTGCGCAGTACTTATAAAACTCGCTCTAAAAGCATTAATAACAATGATGAAACAAGAAAAAAAATTACCATGGTTTTTGGATTGTATTTTTTTTTTGCAGATACCTTATGAATTTATGTATTATTCTTAGTTTATAGGGTTTAAAAAAAACGAACGAATTGTTGGCGCCTCAAAAATACCCTTTTTAGCGCCTATCAAAAATGTAAGCAAAATAGGCATAAAATCACAAAAACGCGGTTTGATAGATGCAAACGATAGATCTCGCCAAGATCTATGCGTTGCAGTATACAACGACGCAAATGACAGGGTTTTTCACCTCGTATGGATATTGGTAAGAAACACTGATTGGACATATAACCATATCGATTTGTTCCCAGAAAGAATTTATTGTAACAGGAGTACGATCTGTATCATAAAAAAGTATATTTTGCAGCGCTTTGGGTATAAAATAATCGAAAGGTTTAATGGGGTTTACTAAGAACACGATGGGATCTGGGACCAATCTAAAACGGATAACAAAAATGTGTGCAAATACGCATAGATAGCCAGTTCTACAAACATTGTTGGAAGTAAATGCAATTTACACCTATATATGTTTGGTTACAAAGATATACTATTTACCGATGAATGTAACTTAAGATACATACAAAAAACCCGTTCAAAATTTCTGTGTGAATGCAATAAACAATGTATATCAAAGCCTTGTTCATTATATATACTTGTAATGGGCATATTTATGATTGAATTTCGTATATGCTTTTAATTTGTTGTATACTCTATTTATCGTGATTTATCGAATTATTTATATAAGTTTGTTTTGTACGCATGATACAATAGCGTGCAGTACAGCGTATGCGCGTTAAGAAAATACCCGGTATGTATCATATATTCTGTAGTTGGCACTACCGCATTTGGATTCCTCAGTATGTTTCATTTAAACTCTGTTGATAAATAAAAAAACAATGAAAAGTTAAATGCCGTATAAATAATGCCAGAACGTCATATATGTATATAAATAAAACAAACCACCTTTTACCTAAATTTCTGCTCTTGATTAAGGCAGTAAATTTGGCATAAATTTTGCAGATTAATATTTATATTCTGTGATATGTTTCAATATAAAAAACGGATAAATAAAGAAAAAAATTTAGTCAATTTGCTTATAAAAAAAGATATGATCAGCTTTAATTAGTCCAAAAATATCATTATGTTGCATAAATATACAAAAATTAATAAATGATAATTGGAAAGCAATTGAACACGTATTTTTGATACAACAAATATTTGAAAAATTAAAAAACACACCTTTTTTAACAATTCAGTTGCTCATTGTAAAAAGGGTTCGTAGCAAAACTGTACGATAATCATTCAATTTATATTTAAAATATTTAAATGATACAATGAATAGCTAGTCATCAACAAAATTTAGTTTACAAGTCGATTTAAATTGTAGTTTATATATGGTATTTGACGATAAGTGAAAAAGTCTTAAAGGAAAAAATACTTTAATGATATCTTTCAACAAAAATTTAGCCACCTAGAGAAGGGGTTTTATAAAACATATTTTACATTTTAAAAGTTTACCGGCTAACAAATTTTTATGGGGTCTTATAAATTCGATTATTACAACAAACGTATTATTAAACTCAAAATTACATTAATACCATAAAACACCATAAGGTTAAGGAACTAGCGGGTTCTGCTAGCATTATTTTTTGGCATATCGGCATCGTGGCAAAAATAGAAAATTAATAATTAAGGGCAAAAAATCGAAAATAAATGTTAAGTGTATATCCAATAAATATCACACTGCAAAATTGTTTTAAAAATGCTTTATTGATATAAGTGCGTAAAACATGATATTTTTGTATGTTGCCTGTTGCATACTGTATACGTATATACTTTACATTTATATAGATTAACTATTATGAATTATTTTTTTTGCAGTATAAATAAATTTTTATGTATTTTATAAAGTTGGATTATGCTACAGAAACGAGCGTCTATATTACCATTAGGGGTCGGACTTTTTTGAATTTTTAATTCAAAAAATGCTAAAAAAGAGAGAAAAGAAATCATATCATATAAAAGACAACAGGTAAAGAAATATTTACATATTTTTAATTATAGTAAAAAAATACAAAATATTGCATTGTTATAGTGTCAAGGCTTTTTCCTAAATACAAAACTATTTCGATAATCACTAAAACTACGCACAACCCAGACCGACGTGAGAGGACAAACCCGTAAACATTTTTCTTCTTTTTTGCAAGTACTATAATCATATGCTTCAAAGTAAAAAAAACCCGGATTACTTGCTATGATTCGTTGAAATTCCATTTTACTATCCAAATCTTTTATTTTATTTTATATATTTTTATTATAGAAACTTGCTTTTATACTGTAATATTGACACTTTCGTACTGCTTTATTGTGTTTGGAATATCTTGATAGTCTCGAAAATATAATAATTCATCTAGAAATACTTTATGTATGAATATAATTTGAATTTCATCCATAATAAAAAAAATACTAAAAAATCTTTTGAAATTAGGTAATTATCATCTTTAAAGGTCTAAAATACGATCCAACTTTCCCATCTCACGTCTATTGAAAAATCAGGGAATCTTTCAATTTGTTCCATGTGTGAAAAGCCTTCTTAATTTTATGTTTCTATTAAATATTGATGTAAACTTTTTTTCTAAGGCTCTGCATTTTTCTGAATAAAACTTGAAAAATTATGCAAGCCATGCGCTATGCATGTAATATGAAGCAAATCTGACTTTTTATTTTTGAGTTTTTTGCTAATAAATGGCAATAACTTGCCTTTTCTGTAGCAAGTACTCTGTATTTCTTCTTTAATTATTTTCCTGGTATGTTTGTGGAAGTATCATAATAAGTTCTGTTTTAATTTCATCTGCATTACATTTATTTAACTCAAATGTCTGGAAAAGCTTTGGTTTAGACTTGTTATCACTAGGGCAACCCAATGCTATTAGTAGCATATTTATAATACATTTTCTTTTTTCTGCGTTTTTTATAGTTTTATATTTTTATAAAAAAATATAATATATTATGTAATACGAACACATAAAATAATAAAAAAAAAAATAGATACCTAACTATAGAAATAACTGCCAAATTGAACTATTTTAGTAGAATAACCGTTATTACTTGTATTTATATCTGAAACGACAGGATAATTATAAAATTAAATATAAATTCCCATACTATTTTATTGCAATTAACCCTTTTTTTTAAAGAATATATGAAAAAAAAGTAGATTATAAAAAAAAATGCTTATATGATTCTTAAAAAATATTATCTCATAATTATAAAAAAATAACAAACAGTAGTAAACAATTAAACTTACAGGTTACAGAGTTGAGGATTTATGATGTAAAGTAAAACAAAAACTCTATGTTTTTTTTTTTTACAACGTAAAAGAATATGTGAAGTTGTACTAACAGTGTTGCAACCAGTGGCTCCGATTATAGTAT
>JAQFYM010004517.1:0-15263 GCA_034694785.1 Agrenia bidenticulata
CCCGCCCGCTTCGTCCCCTCCCCGTTAGTTCGGGCTGCGTTGCAAGTCAAGGCAAATACGTAATTTGCTTTTCTGTATGTATTGACACCTGAATAAATATTAATACATGAAAGTAAAGCAATTCAGGCATAGAAAAACAGCGTATATTTTTGTTACTACAAGAAAAGATCTTTATAATCCTAACTGCACTAAACCAAAATATACACAATGCCAAATAAAATCGTATTAATTTTGAGCTAAGCTGTTTTTACCCTCAAAGGCTACATTTTTAAACACAAAAAATTATATATGTAATTTATAGATTTTTTTTTTATTTTACAATGAAAAACCATAAGCTTTGCTAGTTTTAAAAAAATTTTTTGATTTATACGCGTCGTTATGATTTGTGCGTCATAAATTTTTTTTAGCCATAAAAATATGTGCTTTACTATTTAAATAAAATACTAAATGCATTTTTACAGAATTTATTGTGGTTTTTTCCAAAAAAATGTCAAATTATGATACACATGTTATAGTTAAAAGCAAAAATCGCACTGTGTCAACAGTTTTTTTAAGAAATAGATTACTTTAATATATAAATTACCATATAAAAGGAAATTTATAGACTTTGAATAGTCTTTAGTACTAGAACTTAGATTTTGTCTTGTATAGTAAAAACCATGCATAGAGTAGTTTAAATACAAGTTTTTCTGTATATAGTGTAATATACTGCAGTAGTTTTTACAGATACACTATTATATATAATAAATGAAAGTGTACATTCATTTTGCTCAAAAATAGTTTTTTTTTTTTTTTTGGTTTTCAATTTCCTTTATGTTTTTTTGTCTCAGATTTTATCAATTTTGTTTTAACCGCTAAAGTCATACTGCAATAAAGAACTCAATATATTTTTTGCTATAAATAACAGGGTCATATTTAATTTTTCTAAATGTGTTTTTAAAGCCAATATTTACATTATATTACGCATCATAAATAGCTTTTGTAAATGTTTGACGTAACCAAAGATCCGAATCTCCTTATAAACGATAAGTATAGTCTGTCAGATTTAATCATCACGAAACGCTGCGACTCCAATCGCAAAGAAAAGAACCACTAGGTAGAGCAGTTCTACTCATAAGAGCATTTGCAGCACCCAAATATCACGGATTGCATATTAGTTATGAAAGACGGAAAAAAGCCCTAGATAAATTAAAAATATTTTTTACTAATGAATAAAAAGTCAAAAAACTCTAAATAAATTGACCAAATGCAAGTTTTAAATGAGCCTGGGCTTTTTTATCTTTCAAAAAGGCATTTGCAAGACAAATGCCTATCAAAGGTGTTTGTTTTTATAATTACTAATATTTCAGCTTTATTGCATCTTTTTTAAGTCACATGTATATTTCACTTCAGTGCTTTCATATTGTGCCTGTACTTATTTTCTACTCTTGACCCGCGGTAACACAATGCCAAGGTCATTAATTTTTTTTGGCAGCTTATAGTTCGAGCAAAGCCTTTTATCAGTATCTTTTGGCCTTTTATTTTATATGGGTGATAGTATTGCTACGAATGCTCTTTTATAACCAACAGCAACAAGAAAAGAAAACAAAAGTAAAACAAAATGCTGGACATAGCATACTGAAGCTAATATATTATACAGGATTTTTTTTTATCCAAATACAAAATAGTAAATTATAAAAACATTTTGGACAAAAATAAAATTGAGTATAACCCTAGTCATTGCAAGTAAAATAAAAAAAAACAAGATTCATGTTTATATACAAAAGTTTCGATTTTCTAGCACTAAAAAAATTCCAAGGGTTAAAATAATCCAAAATCCTAAAATTAAAAAATACCTACGCGCAATAACAAAAAAAATATAACCCTGCTAAGATAAATGGGATGAAGACATCCTTGTTTAAATTTTACATACACACACGTAATAAAGTTAATTTTCCATATATAACCGCTAAGTTTTGCAACAAAAATCCGTAGTTTCTGTTGTTCTGAAACTATATATCTGCCAGTTTTAATGGTTTGCGAGCAAAAGAAGATATTTTTGTTTTTTTAAATGACGATGATAGTTACTTTATAAGGACTCTAACATTGCCTAAACTCATGGATAACTTATATAATGAGAAAGATCTATCATCAGTCTCTTCAAAATACACTTTCATACAAATGGAACCCTCCGGCTCAATCGCGGTGTACAAAAATACAATTGTATGTTAACTCAGAAACGCATACTTGTAAAAGCTACAATTTACCCTTATACATTTTTTACATTCACTGCTTACTGTTGCAAAATTTTACCGATATAGATGACTCAATGAACAAAGAATAAGCTAAAGCAAAAAAAGAAAAAAAGGTATTTATCGGTATAAATTCGTCGCCGTTATACTATATAACTAATGCATATAAAGTAAACAGAACTTAACAGTCTGTCTCATATTTATACAGTAAAAAAGCCAACAAAAGGCTAAAAAACAAGCTTTAATACATTCAATTAAGCTTGTCATTGATAATTCATACATAAAAACTTGCATACAAAGCAAAATCAACTATCCTCTATACATATTTTCAACCCAATTCTAAAACACTTTTTTAATTTAATCCAGCTTACGCTAAGTCAGATCATTTTTGTTATCTTAAATCATATTTTAGAAATTGCGGTATGCATAAAAACACAATTATTTTTCATAACTTAAACTCCATTTGCACACGAAGTTTCATGCATGTACACTCACGGGCTTGATTTGCTATAAGTTTTTTTTAAAAAGAAAGCAAATAATAATAAAAAAAAACACCTGAATAGCACAACACTATGCTGAGTGTGGCGAATAAGTAGCCAGTAGGTATTCTAAACAACTCGCTTAACTAAAAAAGCCAACTCTATAATAAGCAGATTAAGGGAACCCTTGTATGTAAATCTATGACCCATGTAAAAAAAGGCAAATTAAAACAAAAGGATTGTCACACAGTTACTACTGCAACAATATACTATGCAATATTACAAACATATGTGTATATTTTTTAGCTGCTTAAGTAACAAAGGAGAATTCTTGCAAATTCAAACACAGTCCTTAGTTAAAAATTTTGTATTTTTGCGAGTATCTCTTTGCTGTCATGTCATAGACATTCTCACTAGGGTCAGAAAAAGCCCAAAAATGACAACCCAGGACATAAAAAAAACTTCAACAACGGTACCCGGAATTCCTCGTTTTTCTGGAATCCCGGGATTTCATAATGTTTTGCATATACATTTTCTTGGGTTTTTGTAATTTATTTATTAAAAAAATAGAAAAAAATGCTAGCCTGTTTTTTTGATTAACCTAGCATTAATTTTGTGCAAAACAAAAAATTAAAAACGCTTAGAAAATACGTTGAAGTAACAGTTACACCAGTACTCCATGTTCACATATTGCAAAAACTAGATAGGTTTATTTATATTCACGTAAAGCTCGCAAGATGCCCGGAATTATATGTAGTTTTTAAACACTTACTACATAATCTCAAGAATAACTGTGTCAGAGAAAAAAATTCGAGACAAAAAACATACTTTTTTATGCGTTTTAAAGCGTCTATCACAGAAGCAGCAGCGTATAAGCATATTGTTTTTACACGAAAAAAAAAAATTACTATAATAATGCAGACGCTATGTTTTTTTGGTACAAAATTAGGCGCTTCTTCTATTTCCGTATATACAGAACATGTTAACTTGCGTTTCGCGTAATAAGTTTTTATAAAAATATTTTAGATCGGTACAATATGCAATACCACATGTCACACAGTGTCGTTTTGTAAACAAGTGTTGCAAAATGTTTACGTGTGTTTTACTTGTTCTTATATTTACAGTTTAATTGTATGAAAAATAACTGACTATGATAATTTTTTTTAGTTTTCGACTTTTTTCTGTAAACATGAAGCAATCGTTTGTGTTTTTTTCTATCATGAAACTAAAATAATCCGAAATAATGACACAAATGCTTATCTTTACTTTTCTGGCAGTACAAAAAACACTCAATATGTGCAATTCGTACAAATCTTATGCAAAAAGTTTTTAAGTTAACAATTTATATCATAAAAACTTGCATTGTTATTATATTTTTTTTTATCTACGCGATACATTTTCTTTAGACTAAGCACTTTAAATAAGTCTAAAAAAATGCAAAAGATAATATTTGCGTATACAAGTGTTAAAAAAGTTTTTTTGTTTTATATTTACCTATTCTTTTGCTATCTTATGTACAAAATGTTTTCTGCGGTCTAAAATATATCAAGTGGTACGTTATTTATATACGCATGAGAAAATCCTACTCACTTTGCTTGTTTAGCTTTTGCAAACGTATATGCCCTTAATAGCTACATAGAAAAATAACAAACTATGTTTAAAAAACATTTTTTGAATTTGATTAATTACAAAAAAAAATAAAAAACATTAGATTGGCATATAACACGGTGCTAAAAACCATTTTTGATGTGTTTTTACGTACGACATAAGCAATTTTGAATAACAGTAAAAACATAAAGGCATTGATTTTATCAGCAATGATTTTCATATAGTCAAGGGCTGTCTAAATACTTATACCAATGCACCGCACATAAACTTACAGGGTATAGTCGCTGACGATAAGCAGTTTAATCCCGCGTCTATGGCAACTGCTTGACATTTTGCAGTTATATTTTTGTGTCGTGAATTGTAAAACAAAAATTTAAAATGGTCAGTTTAAAACGTAGACTGCAAAATCATTTTTGTTGTAAATCGTTCTTGTACTAATTGAAAAAAGTCGAAAGCTTTTTAATACTTTTTTTTACGATAGTAAGACTAGTCAATGTCGAATTCTTTTTAATATGAGCATAAAAGACACAAATGAACAAAATTCGTTTGTTCTTACAACAAGCATAAATTGTAAAATTTGTCAACTGTATAATACTTTTTGATCTATAATTGTGACTGAGTGTTTCATTTTACATAATTTTACATATTAAGGCTCCATTGAACGACCTCATATTTTCCTTGTTGGGCACTTATATATATTATTGTTGCGTCAATACCTACAACTCTTTTGAAAGGTGGCTTTGTGTTAAATTTTTATAACTTTTATAACATTTTATGCAAATTTATACGTTTCCAAACGTTTTTAAACAGTATCAAAGGCAAGTAAAACATTTAAAATCACAAAGAATAATTAAAAAAACGGGATCCCGTATAATTTGCCGGGATAATTTTTTTAGCCTGTTTCCTAAAATATTGGGATCCCGGGATTACAACACCTTTATTCTCACATATAAAAATATACAAGGTTTTGATTTTCACATTTATTTAAACATAGCTTAAAAGTTATATAATTTACTTCATCCTATTTTTTGTAAAAAAATGCCTTTTTTTCTATAACAACATTTTATAGTACAATATGTGTGTCAAATCTACATCTGTCATATATATTGCGTGTAAAATGGCTTAAAATATAGTTGATATGTGCGTCAATACATTCAAATGTAGATGTGATCAAGTTTCGCGTGATACATACATGGGACAAAAGTTTGTGTTGTAAATTATATCTTGTTCATGAGAATGAACAACATAAATAACACTTCAACTCACATATATTTCTTTGTGTAAACGACCTTATATACCTTCACAGAAATCATCATCCCTACATCATGCCCTATTGCAAAAATGAAACTTATCTAGCAATATTTATGTCTAATAATGTACTTAATAGATCCTTTGCCATGTTTTCGTAAACATAATGTCAGCCATCAACGTATTTATGTAGAAATAGGGTAAAAAATAATTGGATAATAAAAGTTTAAATGCTTGTAACAGTTTATGGAAACCTCTTGTTATATAAAAAAGTATTTGTTCTACAATACAGATTATTAGCTCTTAGTAGAAACCCGAAGAGGACTTTAATCTTTTTTATAGTGATATTTAATATTGAATTGATTTTATAATATGGGCAGGGTAAGAAAAAATACTATTAAATAAACGAGAAATTTTTATTAGAAAAAATTGGAAAATTCTAAATGTAGCGCGCAATCTATATTTATTACAATCAAATACTTAAAACACGACTTTATTTTTATTTGGACTTTATTTAATTTTTTCAATACATATTTTCTTTTGTAATTTAGTTGAAATCAAAAAAATTACAAGTAAAAGACAAAAAATATATTTTGCTTAATAAAAATATAAACAACATAATGCATATAAAATTATTGTTATTTACATTTTTTGTGTAAGATAATTCATTTTTTTTCGTAAGATTTTACATTTTAACAAAATCTATGCTATCATTTTTTCGATTAAAATACCGATTCTTTGCGTAATCAAATTAACTTAAAAAAAACATTTGTCGCTAAACAACATGCATAATTAGACTTAGTGTACAGGTTTTTTACCTCTAAAAAAACAATTTTATGCGTAAAATATATACCACGCTTTTGAGATTTACTTAGATATGATGTTCGATGCAAGATTCAACGACACGTATACATAAATCTAAACACTGGTGCCTTAAAATGCGCGCTTTATATAAAAAAACCAAATAATATCAACGCTTTTTTGTATTTTTATGACAATATTATATTTTTTTCTATTTTAAACACCATTTCTTGGTATACAATGAAAATTTATATATGTTGATTGTTGCTTTCATATGATGCCTATATTATAATTAACATGAGTAGACTTAATCTGGTCATCTTCACTTTTTAAAAAAAACATAATATTTTGAATTTAAAAATAAAACTAAAAAAGCATTAATTAAACCTCTACTATACATTTTTCTAGTCGATGTTAAAATTTGCGTGTTTTTTTTATGAATTTAATGCAGGTTCGCTTTTTTTTGTATTAGCACTGCAATTTGAACACAATATTTTTATACCAGTTTTTGACATCGTGGACGTCGGTTTCCTTTAAAAGTATAAGTTTTTTTCTTGACATCGACTTTTTTCATTTGTTTTTTAAATACAGAATACTTTGGCAAACAATTTTATCAACATATTTTATATTTTAACAGTTTAATCATTGATAATCGTTGTTTAATTTGCTAATGTAAGTATACTGATCAATTGTATGTATAGACTATTATATAATATATATACTATTATGTATCTTGTTGTCGCATATTGCAGTAACAACTCGAATCTAATAATATATATACTGTCATAAAACACAAAAACCACTACTGCACAACAACAATGAAACATGGTAGAAGTATAGATAATTTTTTTGCAACCTGTAATATACTTTTTAATCATATCTTCTGATATTGCTTACTAAAAATGAAAGTAGCAAAAAGCGTGAAAGATAGGCGAATTATATGTATCAAAATTTGAACGTATATGCTTGTCGGGTAGTTGTACATTTATACGCAACACAAAAAAAAAATGTACTAATAAGTAATAAAAAAAAGGAATAATTTTTACAAGGGAAAAATATCTAGTGAGAATTAAAAACGATCAAATAGAACAAACTTTATAGTTGGGTCAGGAAGTCACGGTAAAAATAATAAGAAAATCATGTGTGCCTGGCATTAATTATACATCATTACAATTTACTATAGGTTGTGTGTAAATTATACAATGTTTAATAAGGCTGTAAATATAAGACAACAAATTTCAAAAATCATTGTCTAAGACTTTAGAATGCGAAGATCTACGGTATTTGAGCAAACAAAAGAGTTAAATGACATGGTTAAATTCTTGCTTTTATAAACATGTAAGACTTTAACATAAAAATGCCTATTCGTTTACGTCAAAAAAATTGGCATTTTTGTATGTTTTTTGTAAATAAGGATTTTTTAGTGGAAGTTATTTACGAAAAAAAAGGTTAAAATAAAATGCAAGATTATTTAAAAAGTTTAAAGGTTTTTAAAGAAAGTAAAAATTTACAAATTTCAAATATGGAATTTTTAAAGAACGTGAAAATACTTAAAAAATTCGCCCGTAATCCAACTATACATAACTGGTAGAAAAAACCGGACACTCTAAAAAAAAGGTTGTACTCGCGAAACTTTTACATCTTGAAACATCAGATAAAATAAAGTATACAAAAAAAATCATGACAACATATTAGGTTTAAGTTTGGCTAGAAATATAACTAATATTTGTCATGTTGAAGTACAAACAGAACATAAAACCAATGCAAGTTACTCAAAAATATACGTTATCTATCGTCAAATGCAAATAATGTTTACATTACAAAAATAAAAACAAAAATTGATTTTTTTTTTGTTTATGATTGCAATTAAATTTTAGAAATTTTCTCGAGGATGTCAAAAGGTACAAAATTTCTCTATGGGATACTTGTAAATATGCTTTTTTATTTTGAAAGTAATGATGATATATTTTTTTTTATAAGCCTATCTTAAAAGGCTGTTTTTTGCATATAAAACAGTTTTTTCGTGTCTACAATAAAGTATTTGCTGTAAAAATATACTGCAATCAGTTTGTAACTGCATTGTGGTGTTACAAGCAAATAGCAAACAAGCTGCAGGATACAATTGCTTGTAAACAGTCTTTTTGTGACGTGATAAAAAAATTTTTTGTAAAATCCGCAAAAAAAACGTTTTAAAACAGAAAAATGATTCGTATTTGCATATTTACGACTATAACCAGCAATTCCGTATACAAAATAGCCTTGACATTAAGCATGTAGGATATTTTTGCATTCATCTAGCTTTTTTGAAGTGTTTACAGCTAACAAAATTGAATTTAATGTCATGTAAATAAACACAATAACCTACATTGGGTTAACACTACCGTGCGTTGCATAATATCAAGGGGTTGTTACATGATATTAATATATTATAGTATAGACAAAAAATGTGAATGTATAAGTACAAAAAGGTTTTCTAGTTTTTGTGCTATTTACACGTCTAAAAATACTATACTAAAAGAAATACGTATATAGCGGAACATGAAGTATAGTTATCAATTATAATCAAAACACTTAGACGTACAAATGCCGACACATAAACACACGTATAGAATCTAATTTGAAAACCTACAAAAAAAATCAAATATAAATAAAGAGATTAATAGTCTACATGAATAAATGTCTGTTAAAAAACTATTAAAACGAAGCAAAAAACAGTTTACTAAATGCTATGCACAATATTTTTAACTAGAAAGAAACACGTCTAAACAGTGCGAATAACATATAAATTGACGTAAATCTGACTATCAAAAAAAAATGGAATTACAACTAAAGACGTAAGGATATCCAGTTAATATAATACGAAAATTAAAAGTGTATATCAAAGCTTACCATTTTCTTATACAGCTGAAAAACAAAAGTACGCTTACGACGCAAGATAAATATACCAAAATAAACATACAGAGACTAATAAAAGTTCAGAAGGTACAGTCAAAAAATTATGTGAATATAATACAAAACGAAAATCCATCGCAGAAAAAAATAAAGAAAAAAATAATAAACTATCATTTCATATTTTTTAAGTAGATATTGCATGACCAAAAAAATATACTGAAAGAAGAACGGAATTCAATTTATATGAAACTAGTAGGCTTTAATAATTAAATACCATTGTAAATATAATCAAAAGGTTAGTCAAAAAAAATAGTACACCTAATGGCATAATTGAAAACGATACATTTACGGGTATAAGAATACATTGAAAAACATAAAGAGAGCGTACAAGTGTATTATAAAACCAAAGAGAAAGACGAAGCGCCAAAATCATATAATATAAAGCAAAATTTATTGATGTAACCAGTCCTTAAAGACAAGTAGCAACAGCATGAAACCCGTTTGGTACTATAGACAGATATATCTCTTGCAATAAAAAACAATAAAAACGTGTTTAAAAACAAAACCAATGCAATATTCGTGTGCAAAACAACCTCAAAGAAATTACTTTGTAATAAAAAATTAAAAGTTAATAACAAAGGGTTGTAGGCAAAACATAAAAAACTTTTGCATATTTACTATTTTTTTGCGTTCATATGGGAAAAAATTTAAATAAACCCGGAAACAAATATCGACGGACAAAACAAAAAAACTGTACAAAATTTGTACCTTTTAATAGTGTAGAAGGACTTAAATAGTTTTTTATTTGCTCAACATGCATTATTCTGATGTTATAAGCATCTGCTTCTCATTGAATACAATACAGAGTGGAAACACATTGATCAGGTTTTTTTGTTTTTATTGTTGCTAATCCTTTATGGACATTTATTATACTATAACATTGGCACACAATCATACTAGTAGGCAACAAATTCGATTCATTTGAACACGATAAAAAAGTATATGGAAGCAAGAAAGCATTTAAAAAACAACACTAAATTAAGACTTATGGTACGTGCTAAAATCATCACCAATACTAATAATAACTATTTGGCAATGCGTATCATGTAATGAGAACAAAAAAGCTATTATGACATTATATCAACGCGTGATTAAATGCAAGTTATATACATACTGTATATATGGTACATAAATCTGCACAAAAATGTTTTTTAGAAACCTTATACACTTCCTAGACAATGCAAAAATGAAGACAGTACTTTATGCTGCAAACACGGATTTTTGCAAGCGTAAAAATTTTCAACACGGGGTACGCTATGGCTCGTATTAAAGCTAGATTGTCACGCTAAGTAGCTACGAAACTGTAAGATTTTGCTTTACAAAGTTATGAGATTCTGCATAAGCGGTGGCTACACAGTTAAGACGAACGAACTAAAAAAAAACTGAAAACATATGCTGAAAGATTTGTATACTGCTTTTCTACAACACAGGCTACTCTAGAAATTGCTGACAGATCTCTGGAAATATAATTTGGCGGAAAAAGAACAAGAATATGATGAACGAAGAATGATAACCCTAATTTTGACGAAGAACAGTATATTTGGTAATTTTTGACGTTTTTCAAGCAAACTTACAGACGTGATTACAGTTTTTGTAGTAAGCAGTGCATTGCACACTCATAACTAGGCAATCTATCAGCGCTGTGTAGAAAGTGACCGTTTTTTTTTGTCGAGCGAGAAATGCAGGATTGTTTTTTGCAACAATTTCAAATTTCAGATCATGAAATAAGCATCTTGATAAACTAAAATCCTTAAGCGAAAAGGGAAACTTTTCGTAAATTGCATAAATAACTATATCACGATCATAGGAACAAAAAAGCAACTAGAATCAAAATGCCTTTAAAACACAAAAAAAAATGCACAAATGGTAGCTGTGCAAGAAGAGCTGTAAAGATAAACAGATGGAAAATATAAATGAGAACATATTTTCATTTTTACATCTGTCTGCTATTTGCGCATGGCTGCAAAACCAGACACACAAAACACGTATGCAAATTGTGGCATAACACATTCTTAGTTTATAAAATAACCTTTGGAGTTTTACAATCTCAGCACTTGAAGACACGGGCCTCGGAGTGTTGTACCTAAATGTTTTACTTTTTTGCAAACTAGCAAATTACAAAAAGTGAAGGGTTCAGACCCAGTTAAAGCTACTCGGGATATGATCAGATGCCTAGGAAGCGCCAGGGTGTGGCAGTCCATATAAATAAGCAAACGACGTACATGACTTTACTTGACACAGAGAATATGTCACATACAATAATATATAATATACAATCTATTCGACGCTTAAATCAATTTTACAATTGGTTGTTTCGATTACAAAATCGATCACTACAAATAGCCCTAATCTAAAAAAAAAAAATGTAAATGCAGACAATTAAAAATGCAAATGTAAAATTTAAAATGAACCTGCGCAAGTTTTTTTAACTGTGCGTACAAAAGTACACAAATAAGCTATTGTGAGTGGAATCCTAGAATTCGGACTTTTCTTTTCTAGACATAGTCGAACAATACGACAATCGAATTAAAGTTGACTCGTACACAATGATGTGTAGGCAAAAGCATAGAATGTTTTCTTATAATCAAATAAAGATTAAGTGAATACTGCATAAAGATTAAACTAAATCAGTCGAACACTAAAAAATGCACTAATGCAAAGACAATTGGCATATTAAAATCATAATCTAAAAGGCAGTATTAAACGCAATGGCTAACATAATTGTGCCTTATTTATTCATTCCTTTTTTTTTATATGCTCTGGACGCAATATTACAGTAGTTTCAAATCGGCACAGATTTAGCAAAACATGGAAAGCTGCAAAAAATAATAATATGGTTAAGCTGTATATAACAAAGCCGATAACTAGGTTTTACATTGCAGTAGCACAGGTGCAACGTAATATCTATTGTTTTTTTACCTAGCAAAACAATAGAGATAAGCTTGTATAACATCGTTCCTGCACAATTTTTTAGGAATTTCAGGTACTGGAAACTTGAAAATAAGTTTATCTACAAGCAAATGCAGCATATATAATGCATGACTAGTAAAAAGTTGACTTTGAAATGGATAATTAAATTCTTTGGTTTTTTGACAACAACAGGACAAAAAGGCTCTAAACCGTAGACGACTTATGATTTAATAAATTAATACAACACTGACTATTTTAAAACCGCACATTGTGCGTGGAATACTAAAGCACAAGCTGTATATCATACCTCATTTTACACACATTGTATGTTTTCTTGGTAATTTTCTTAAAGGAGTAAGGAAGAGGAGCAAGAGAACAATATCATTGTAGGCAGATGCAACTAAGCTCGAAACCAACACAACAATTAGCGTTCTTAAAAATCTACAACAGATCTTAGGTACTTTTTTATTTAAGTAAAGGCCGCATGCTCATATGCTGTCATGGCATTTACAATCCAGAAAGAAGTAGATGGTACTGCAAAAAACCGCGTATTTAAAAACTTATTCTACTGCCAAAAACCAATACGCTTATCAAGAAAAATGCTTTTTGCGGTAGTACAAAGTTTGTAATGCAAACACAACCGCTTAAAAAACAATTTCTTAAAAGGAATAATTACAAAGCAATTGACTATTGTAAAAATACAAAAAAAAATCGGCAAATGACGCTCAGTCAAAAAATTTTCAGACAACATAATTACCTGACAGCATACCCGGTCACAAACCACGACAGACACTTCAGTTGCCACATTTTTTAAAACGAGTTTAATATATTGCACCGGTTTTACCCTAGGGAATTTACACACGCAGGAAAAAATAATTTTTCATCACAACCGCGGCATCTCTGACCAATTATCTGCGCGCACATTAATTTTCTGTAACAAAGATGCGCAAAAAAAATTTAATTCGGTTATAAAATGTATGTGCAGTCATGTTGTCTTGCCGCAAGTGCCAAAAAATGTATAGGCATACAGCAAAACGTAGCATAGACTTGCAATTACATTTAACTGTATCGTAATTTATAAGGAAAATATAGCAGATCGCTTAACGGGTCAGATGACGAAATATAAATATATTTTGGCAGTGCTATACAGAATGGTAAAATGTTCGGAGCATACATTTATAAGAACAAAACTTTTAGCACAGTATTAGGTAAAAAAAAAGAAAATAAAAGTAATTATATCAATACGAAAGTGGCCACCACAAATCTCTTTCTACAACGTAAAATATACCCAATTTGACGTTAATGCCCGTTTTATGCAATTGGTACAATATGGGCGTGTACTTAATATAAATACTTACAAATCTAGTTTTATAAATACATGCCAAAACTATATTTATATTCTGAATGTAAAAGTGCACTTATATAAGTTTTAGTAAAACAACCCGATCTGCCTGTACTGTTCAAACCTTATTAGGCTAGTAAAAAAAAAGGCTCGTTATGCATCCATACATAATTGCACAGTAATTTTCTGTATTTTTTGCGTATAGTACTAGTGTATATTGTAGTATTGACGACCAGTATAACGTGTGTTATGTTTTTTATTTATTAGAATTAAAATTAAATAAACTTTCAATATAAATAACAGTGTAATAAAAATTTTTATGTGGGTTAGACAATAAATACTGCGAAAGAACAAAAAGATTTAAATAACTCGCGTAGACAAAAAAAAAATTCCCCCAACTAAAAAACCGTTTAACTGACACAAGAGAAAATGCCTTTGTATCATTGACCGTTGGATGAATTCGTTGTATTTCTAACGCTATATTGTCTTACATAACACCGTATTACAATCTATAAAACACTATTAGATAATTGCAACATATTACACAAAAAGCATGAAGTAATGTACGAATACTTTTTTACAGTTTAGATTTTTTTATATCAATTTGCAATGAATATTGTATTTCTTTGAGGTATATATACTTTTAGTAGTTTTTGATATGTGTAACGTTTGTTTCTTTTTAAGGGTATACGACAATTAATTCGTTTATTTTATATATTTTACAATTAAAAAAAGTTCTGCTGAGCTTATATTACGAAAAAAAGTAAAAAAAGAGTAAGTTGCATATTGAACGCAATTAAAAGGCAAAAAATGCTTTTTTTCATAGTAAATTAGGTCTTCCGCAAAGAAAAACTCTTATGACGGAGAAGAATTACCAATAAGGCAAATATAACTTTTTTATCTTTGCAGGATTACAATGGGATCTTTTTAGCGTTAAGACAGTACTCGACGGTGAAAAGGTCAAAAAAATAACTAGAGTTTTGTGAATAAAAATAAAACACTAACCAAGTTAAGGAAATCATTACAAGATACAGTAGATAAGGCAGTTTTATGGTAGATAAAGAGGTGTTATTTGCACATAATACTTCTTGCTTCGTTCTCAGCGTCTTCAACAGCACGCTCCTATAGTTTATATTTATTTGGTGCCACAGAAATACGAACTTCTAGACAAACAGTTATAAAAAAAGTGCTGGCTATTTGTACTATAGAAAACAAGTGCAACAATATAGTTGGGCGTTAAGGGATGACTAATATTGACATACAAAGATAGTTATAAAAAACATATTCAACATTGACATGAAGGATGTAGGTGTTATCGTTAAAAAATCTTAATGTAAATTTGGTGACTAGTATGTAACGTCTTTATTATTGGAAAAAGTCCACATGAGGTAAGAAACATCTTTAGTGCAGGAAGTGTGTCACAGCAATTATGTTTACAAAACCAATATCCTTTTTTCCATCGTATCATAGCTGTGATTAATACTACAGTGCTGTATTAATTATATTTTAAGTTGCTTAAAAATATATAAAATGTCGTTTATCTTAAATGCATTACAAGCTGACGTGACAAAGCATACCAACTCTATTAAAATTACATATTATAATCTTAAAAACGATATTTAAAAAGCGCAATATGTAGCGAAAAACATCTTTAAAACATAAAACTACAAGTAAAACTTTTAGATTCGTTAT
>JAQFYM010004518.1:0-15259 GCA_034694785.1 Agrenia bidenticulata
GCTACGTTATACAGCGGATAGTCAAAACAAAAATTACATGCATCTAAACAAAGTTGGTTGAATTTGCTCGTATACGATTTTTAACAATTCTTTTCATTAGTTTTTTTATACAGTATTTTTTCTGTGTACGCATGATATGCAAAATAAAACATACGTCAGACATAATTTTCTATATCGGATGATAACTCGGCTGCTTAACTATACGATTTTGCTTTTGGAGATAATATTTAAAATTTAGTTTTGGGCTTTTTGGTATATTTGAATACATACCAAGAGGTACTACATTGCACTTTAACATTTTACTAAACTCCAATTATACATGTAAATTTTGATAATACATTTTACAAGGTACGTTAAGCCCTTAAAGTGCTTTTAAAATAGTTACAGAAAAAAGAGATGTATTTGATGTATAACTACAGCTGCACTGATATAGACATATATAAAAATTGCTCATATAAAAATACCAAAGATCATTAGTACAATAAAATAAATCTTTTTTGTTTATTTTTAAGTGCGCACAGGAGCCTTAGGCATTGGACTTTACTTATTTGTAACATGCGTGATTTTTTAAGACTAATTCCTTGTACTTAATCAAAAAAGAACCGGTGTTTTTTTGTTAAATACAATGCATTATTACTACAAAACTACCATCTACAATAATACAATTCTGATTTGCACTTTGTTTTTAAGCAATAAATACACCATACAAGCAGAATGAAAAATAAAATGCAACAAACAAACATAAAAGCCTTGTACAAAATTGACTTTATATAAGGTCTTGTAGCTACGAAATTTATAAAACAATATAAATAAGAGAAATTAAAACGGAGAAATATAAAAAAACTAAACAAAGCTGTTTGTCTGCATTTTGCCTGTTTATTGACTTCAAAAAGCGCAGGATGGCATTAAACCAATTAATCATGTATTACATGTAAATATAAACATAACATTTTTAATTAACATTTTTCCGCAGATAAACCCCTTTTTGCGGTTAAAACGTTAGTTGCCAGCATATTATGATAATTTTGTATTATAAAAGGCAAAAAAATCTCGTAATGTATTTGCATAGTTTTGCCGCACCTGCTGACAAAACTCTAATACATTTTTTGTGATCTGCAATAAACACTGCAAAATTATCAAAAATACTATTTTTAGTATATTTTCACGACCATGCCCGTGTACGAACCAAACCTCTAGATAGTACATAGGGCTGTCAATGCGTACAACGTATATCCAAAAAAGTATTACAATGGAATTTCTCCCGCTTTTTATTATATGTGTGTAACACAACTACATAAAAAATGCAAAAAACCAGTTTTTAGTAATTTATATTTATTGTATATAATAAAAATAGATTTATTACTGCATAAAACACTTGTTTTTTCCTTGTTGCATACCACAAAAATAAGCAAGTGCGTTTTTTTGATAGGTATGTAGGATTCTTTCTATTCATATTTTTGATTTTTTTATATAAACTACAGTATAATACTTGTCTGCTTTTATTAAACGACGCCTATGTATAAAACACTTGTAGTTAGAGATTCGGCAACGATTAAATTATACCATTGTTTACATTTTCAAGTAATTTTTTATGTTTAAACCAAAATACGCGTCTTAAATAGTTTGTTTTTGATTGGTTGGCTTAGTCTGTATAAACCGCAAGAAAACTTTACCTAATATGTATATTGTTTTCTTGTTATAAAATATAAAAGATTTAGAGCGCTGAAGTAATTTTGTGCAGTAGTATGCATCTTTATGACTCATTAAAATGACTTTTGTTACTACGACTAACTAGAAATTCTCTGTGTTTCGTTGAATGTTTTACGTTCGTTTTAACAGGTGTAAAGTCAGATGTAATATAAAATTGGCTATTTTGGGTATATAGAGCATATAATTAACCAGTAAATGTATGAGCGAAGATAATTGTATTGCTACTCAGCTAGTTTTTATATATCTCGTTTTTAATTTTGACAGGTATATAAGGCGCTGTTGTGACTGTTTGTTTTATAGTGCATATTTATTTCATATTATCGAAATACGTTTTATTTTTTAGACGTGCATCGCATGTTTCTACTACATGCAAAAAATGCTTACTATAAAATGCAAGGTGCATATAGTATTAGACGTGCGGTTATTTTTTTTAAAAACACTAATGGATTATATATAACAGCAAATATTTTTTTGTAAATTTACAGTTACAAACGCTGTTATAAAATAGATTTCGGTTAATAATGTACATGGAAAGTTGTGTACATTGCATTACAACATAAACAAGTTTCATATTTTTTTCTAAGCAACATAATACAGCTTAAACTATTTCGATAAACAAAGCATTGCGTCAAATTTTCAGATGCAAGTCCATCTGTAGCTTGTATTTCTCTTCTATCTCGATAATTGTACCACCCGGCCGTATTGTTTTTTCTATGCGCACTGCTTGACATCCTAAAATCAAAAACTATAGTTTCTGTAAAAAAAATATTATAAACGTATTTTAACAAAAACAACCTTATAAAAAAATTTGGTACGTATTGTTTAACATTATAAAATAATTACTGAAAAGTTTTGTCACTGGAATCTTACCAAAAAAAATCTTACCCCTTAAATCAGGGCAAGCTTTTATTTTTTACGGGGGGGGGGGGGTTTAAACCCGTCAACCCTCCCTGGATACGCCACTGATATGATATATATTTTTATTTGTCGAATGAGAGTTTTGTTACGCAAACATTAAAGTGATGCTGCGTTATATTACCAAAGATGTTTTTTTTTGAGATCAAAAAACAAAAAAGTTACAGAGAAAATTTTCTACAAAAAATCAAAATTAATAAGTTATCATTATCGTTAATAATGAAACTGATATTTATTTCAAACACAATTTATATAAAATTTTGTATACAAGCAAAAATCGTAGGGTTTAATGGAGCAACATGACTAATAAACCAAGCAGTTTATGTTTTTTCTTTGTTGCTTCGTTAAAAAAAAATATTTTTAATGAAAAATTTGTGTTGGATTTGCAGACTTCAGATCTTCAGGCGAAGGTAGAATATAAGTAATATCATACATTGTTTTTTAATATAGATATCAATTGACTAGATTAATATCCTTAAAAAAAATATTTTTAGAGTAAAAAGCACGTTTAAATAATCCTTTTTTGTTTTGCCTACGCTCATCCCAGATAATTTGATTTTTTTGTAAACACATATTTATGTTTCAATTCTCTTTTAAAGTTAGAAATTGCATGAAAATAATTAGGTAATATATAATGAAACACCATCATTTAATGGCTACTAAATACATATAAAAAATTTAGCCGTTTTTAAAAAAACACAATTTATGTATATTCCCTAGTGAAAAATAAACTTTACTAAAATATAAAGTGGGTTTTTTTGAAATACGTAAGTCCAGTATGTCCGTTAGTTTTTTAGATACATATTAATTTTTTGTTTTTAAATTCTTTTTCCTGCCAAAATCGAAGTAAATACTGTAAATTTACAACAAACAATGCTACTCTAAATTCTAAATTTTGTGAATGTATAGCAATATGCATAAGTTGGATAAATAAAGCACCTTATTATATATAATTTGTATTTAGTTTGATTTTTAAAATGTTTTTTGATGTATGAAAATTTGAATTTCCCTTCTTTTAAAAAAAAAAATCATTTTGAATCTATCAGAAAGAATTATTCAAATTAATTTTTGTCAAATTTTACCATAAGTCAAAAAACATGTTAGGACCCGCTATGCACATGCGTACGCTCTGTAATGAAAAAAAACCCTTAAAAAATTTTTCTTTTATTTTATTTATGTGAAATACATTATTTTTCTTAAATTATAGTTTTAATAAAAGATTTTTATTTTCTACTGAGGTAATCCAAAAATGTGTTAAGTTTGTGTGACTAAAATTCTTTATTTTATGCATATATGGCCTGATATTGTTTTGTCCCGGTAAATATCAATTGAAAATTTATATAAAAAATTAAAAATAATGTGTTTTTAAGTATAAATAATATATTTAAAAAATATCTATATATACGGTTTAATAATCAAAACTGTGCTTTGCCTTATAACTTCCCACAAATCACATATCAAAGACAATATTTTACTTTTGCTATAAAAACGACGTTTTCGTCACTAAATGGTTTTTGCGTCGACGATACCCGTATTATTTGCGCAATTAAAGATAATATTGACTTTTTACAACTAAACGTAAAAACAAAACTTTTTTTAACTTTTTAATATAACTGAGTGTCATTTATATTTAGCATTGAGGCTTTGTAGCGTTCTTTAAAATACACAAAATACATAAATGTGACATATTTTAGTTGGATATACGAAAATATACAATATCAGTCTTACATACAGGTTGACAGAAATTGTTTTTTACCGATAAAAACAAATCTCGGCAACATATTCATTAGTTTTTCACGTTTAAAAAAGACTTTAAACTTTAACATTACGGCTTATAAAACATAAAAGCTTATAGCTCTACTAAATATGTCACATTTATGTATTTTTTTAAGTGGACTAATAGCAAAATGCGTCTATATTAGATATGAGTGTCAACCGGTATAAAATTTTAAGGTAAAGTCATTTGCTTTTTACGTTTCTCATAAAAAAAATTAAAATTTATTTATAATTGCACCAAAAAATGCGGTTATATTTAGTGGCGTAGTCAGGAGGAAGATGAGAAGGGGGTCCAGCCCCCTCCTGGGATAAAAATATGCGCCCGAATTTAAGGGGGATCTTTTTTTTTTCCGCAGAAGATTTTTTTACCAAAAAAAGATCGAAATTAAAAATTTTAAATATAAAAATTTTCAAAAAAAAAATAAAGCATTTTTCATTGTAAATCGAGTTTTTACGTCATAATTTTAAAAAAGCACTGACTAGTCCTCGCACAAAAAATTCCTGGCTACGCCATTGGGATTATCCAACGCAAAAACAATTTTGATCAACACAAAAACGAAGCATATTGCAAAACTTATGTATTTATTAGTGAAATGTTTTTTTGACTGCATGAGTTGATTGACAAAAGCCCGATGATCACTTTATTTTATACCAAGTAATCTGAATGACAATGCGTTCAATATTTTTTCGTTAAAAATTCTTTTGTTTCATAGTCTCTCTTTATAAGGTTTTAAGTAATTGTTCTCGATTGCAAATACAAATAGGGTTCAAACGACTCAAAAACAAAGTTGATAGAGGAAAAACAGATGTGAGTGCAAAACAGTAAATTTTGGTATGGTAATTTTTTTCGGCGTAGTTGATCGACAAAAAACGGTTTTGAGCAAAAACTCTTTATTTTTTAAGTATTTTGTATCTTACATTCTCTCTTAAAAGTTATTTAAGTAATTATTCTTGATTGCATAAAAATATGGTTTTGATTGATGCAAAAAGGTACTAATTGCAAAACATAAAATTTTGTTATTGTAATGTTCTCTTTTCGGCGGTATTTATCGACAAAAAACAGTTTTGATCGACAAATCATATAAACATTTAGACTAGGGTTATCGATTTCGAAATCTCGAGAGTAGCGGATATATTTTCTTCGTAAAAAACCGAATCTCGAGATTCGAGAGGCGAATCTTGAAGGTAGATTTTTTTGCTGCAGAAATGTACATTTTGTTAGTAAATTATATAAAATAACAAATTTAAAATGTTACTTCTGGTTAAAAATTTTTATCCCATATATATTCTTAATTTCGTGCCTTATTTTTATAATTGGTTTTTTTATTCTTGCTACAAAAAATACAGATACTTAAAGCAATTGGATGCTTATAACAAAGATACAAGTAAATTAAAGAAATAAATATCGAAGAAATGAAATATATGGCTTGCAATTAATTACATATATATAAATACTTAAGATCCTTAGCCCCTTAAATAAGCTTAATATAAACAGAAAATACTAATTAAACCAGAAAAGAGTATATACAAGATGTTTTTTTTTACATTGCTAGCTTTAAATGTTAAATTTAGGTTGTACATCTAAATGATACGAATAAAATAGAATATCGGTAAATATATATGAAAAACTCGCCAGCTGTTTTAAAATACTTTACAATATGGTTTTTGTTTGTTTTTAACGAAATTTATGATTTAAATACCGTATATATAGAAAAATTCGACTCCTCGTAACATTTTAGTCATAAAATTAAAACAATAAATCACTAGAATGAAATAAGTAGGGCGGACCATAAATGCAGGAAAAAAAATGCAAAAAAATGCGACTAAATTAATAAAAAATGCCAAATGCATTTAAAACATTATTTTGAATAACTTTATGTTGTAAAAAAGCATAAAAAACGAATACACACTTCTTTTATGGTTTGTAAAAACAAACAAAACTATTTAGGCTTATGTTTAGTATTCTTGGTACATTTTTACTTTAGTGTATAAAATATAAGTAGTAAAAAGCAGCAATTAAAAGTAAAAACTGTTGTTAATGGGTAATTTTCATGCATTTATGACAAAAAAATGCATTTGGAACGCCCTAGCAATAAGACATTAAAAAAGCGTCATAATTGTATTCATAATAAAAATGCTTATAAATGAACAATAACGTATTTTTTATATAAAATTTTGTGAGGTCATTGTATTTTTTCATATTATGAGGATTCCTGTTTTTAAAAATAAAATAGATATAAAAAACTTATACCCCTATGCTCTTATATGATTTTAACTACTTTTCAAGTTTTAAACTGTATTTTACAGAGAAATAACTGATATATTCATTTAGGATTAGCAAAAAAAAACACATCCTTTCTTATTCTTATTTATTTTTTGTGTAAAAATGCATGCTTTTTGTCTTTTTTATGTTACCTACGCATAATTTCTCGTATAATAATATTACAAAAAAAATGTTTGGGACTCTCGAGAAATCTCGTTTTTATTTTGACTATTTTTTCTGTTCAAGTCTCGAGAATTGAGACTCGAGATCGATAACCCTAATATAGACGTTTAATTTAATTATGTCTTTTTATCGTAAATTTCTAAAGCCAAGGGGGCATGGATATGATTAATATTTGACCCCAGATATCAGGGATAATGAACTTTCACTTGTGTGGGCCGCATGTTTTTGTGTATGAAAACAATACGGATATTATTAAATATCATCATGGTAGTGAAATAAGCGACATATCTACTCCTAACAGTGATCATGAGTATGTTTCTATTATTATTGAAGGTACTGCTAGTATAAAAGGAAATAATAAAATCCAAAATGCCCATTCTTACGAATTAGAAATGAATATACTATCTACCAGTGCTTATTCCGGGCAAGTGAATTATAATATTACGGGTGAATATACAAATATCGCGTTACCAGAAGCGTTGATAGATCAAAATAATGCGTATGCCTTATTGGGTATATTGGTATATAGTATACACTTTTGGAAAATTTTAATCTATATACTATTTATTTTAATGAATTTTTGTATATCATATTATACAGGGACGTGGATTAGTGCGGTAGCTCTATGCCTATTTCAACTAGATTATATCAATGAAAACAGTAATTCCGGAAATTATTCGCATCGGCATTTAACTCGCCATCTTGGTATCACTATTGCTTCATTTATAGGATATATCAGCAAGGCCTGTATTTTCATTTTCGTGGATTTAATTAAATACACACGAAACCCTGGTAAGTATGATATTGTGATGAACTTATTGCCTACAACTTTACTACCATTAGTTTTCATCATAAAGTACATTTTGGATAATTGCATCGGAATGTATGCTTGTAATTGGGAATCTTGCGCAAATTCGGAAGAAAGTTGGTCGATATTAATCATTCTAAAGTTTTTACCTGTATTAATCGCCCATTTTCTTGCATTTATTTTTGATGGCTTGTATTATATGGACAACATGAGATTTACGAATGATCTGGTGATTATTGTACAATATATTGTTCTTTTGTTAATCATGGGGATTTCTTTTGCAGCATTCATAAATCGGCTTATAAATTTGCGGGATGAAAACAGTGAAACACTTGATAAAAGACACATAATTTTGAATTTAACGCATGCCCTTGTGCCAATATTGCTTTATTTGACAATTATTGAAAAGTCATTCTATCTTTCTTTTGCTGCCAAAGAAAGATGGAAATCTGTAGAATAAACACTGTTAGATTTTTGTATAATAATCAGGGGTGCGAAATTATTCGGCCAATCCCCATAAAGACCAAATTAGACATGTTTAATATGGGCGAAAAAATATATCGACATACATTCATTGACATATCATATATGACTATATCATATCATGACCAGGGATGAAAAAATTGGCAGAATCTATGTTTTTTTAGACAGATAAGTGAATACTACATCACAAAAATAACGCAAAGTGTGTTTATCTATGCTTTTTATGTCATATTATACAATGATTACATCTCTTTTTCTATCCTTGTGTTTTTTTTATCTATTAAATTCTCAATGGATTAATAGAATTGACCAGGATGTAAAGAACGAAGAGCACTCGTATAAAAATATAATGCATACATGTAATGGTGTATATAATCGTGACCGGACAAAATGTCGTGGACAAAATGTCCCGGACAAAATGTCCTGGGAAAAAATGTCCTGGTAAAATGTCCTGTGAAAAAAATTCCCGGGAAAAATGTCCTGGAAAAAATGTCCAGTGAAAAAATTCCCGGGAAAAATGTCATGGGCAAAATGTCCTGGGAATAATGTCATGGGAATAATGTCCTGGGAATGAATGGTTTGGTCAAAATCTCCTGGGAATAATGTTCTGGGAATAATGTCATAAATGGTTTGGGAATAATGTCCTGAGAATAAATGTCCTGGGAATAAAATACCTGTGCGTAATTTCATGAGACAGAATGTCCTAAGACAAAATGTCTAGAATATTCGACCAGCTACGGATATTAGTGGTAGTTATTACAAATTATAAAAAAAAAATATATCGATTTCGGATTCTTAACAACGAGCTATGCTAATACAACTTTATTGAGTGTTTTATCACGTATAATACAATTCACCCACCAAAAAAGCATAGACATATGTATTTTAAACATTATAAAACACTAAAATTCCACAAAATCTGTAATTTTTATTCCTTTTAAATTTCTTTTTTTCGACGTAAAGTTTTTATATCTAGTTTACGACGTGCAGATGTTTTATCGCATTGGCCGTTATTTATGCAACAATGACTTATAAACGAATACGATAAGACAGCAGTAAAAAATAGTTTGTTATTTTTTTTTTGCAATAAAAATGATTGTTGATTTTACCTTGATATAGCAAAATTATTTATTTTTGCAAAGAGTGGATGAAAAAGAATCATTTAAAATATTATAAAATATAGAAAGTGTTCTTATATATATTTTGTAATATTAAAGGGTTTTTCCTTTAAAACAGAAATAGTCTTGAAAAGTTATAAATATAATAGTTTAATAAACAAAATGTTAAAATATTTCTAAAGAGTATATTTGTCTTTGTTTATATAAGACAATGTAAATTTATTTTAATTATAAATATTAAGAAAGAAATAAAGGGTGTTGTTTATAAAAAAAGTTTCCCGATTTACAAAAATATCTCAACACAAAAAGGGTTTTACGTAAGGTGTGCCCAGAAAAAGTTATTAAAATCACCTCCATTTTGTCAAAACGCAAAAACATTGCATTACTTTACAATTTTAGATAGTTTATCATTTTTATAATCTAATTTTGGATACAAATGTTTTTGTTTTCTTTCTAATGATTTCTAAATTGCCTCATTTTAGCAAGATCTAAAAGTTATTAACATCAAAAAGTTATTATAATCAAAATTTTGACAAACTATTGTCTGGAGAATTGATTATAATTAAAAATAATTTTGACAAAACATTCTGTCAAAATCAAAATTATAAAAAAAAAATATTAGCAGACATATTTAAATTTAAAAAGAAAACAGGGTTAATGAAAATAATACACTTTTTTTTTGTAAAATCGGAACTAATACCCATGTTTTGGCGATAAAAAGAATAAATACCCATTTTTATGTACAAATCGGAATAAATACCCATTTTTTTAAAAATTTAGTTGGCACGAAATCAATTGATCCGCTTCAAAAAACCTACTTTATCTATTTAGTAGACATCAAAATAATTAAAAATGGCGAACAATTATGCGGCCCGAAAAAGGTACGAAATCTGAAAAAGGTACGAAAAAAAACTAAAGAAAACTAAAAATTTTCTAGATACAAAATTGGAAATTCAATCTTCTTCTTCTAATCTTAAGATATAATTATAACAATAAAATCCGGAAATTAATTCCAATTATTGGCAAAAGAGTAGTTTAGCCACCCTTTCTAAATTAGGGCGAGAATAGTCCCGATATTGTTTATTCTAGAACATAATATGCATAAATAGAGAAATATTAGTAATCTTAAAAAACAAATTTATAAATAAATGACCCTATTACTAACCCTAACAATCTAACCCTAGAATACTTCTTTGAAGGGTTCTTATAACAAATAAGACTTAAATCTAGATAATTGTCGTATATCATGTTTGTTTATGTTTATGTTTATAAAATTGGTTTTCGATGTTCTTTAATTTACAATAAATATAAGTGTTTCTTGAACCCCTTAAATTTGGGAATATTTTTATATTTCCCATCAAAAAGTCGGGGGAGGGCTAAACTACTCTTTTGCCAGTAATTGAAATCAATTTCCGGATTTTAAGTTTTTAATTATATCTATAGATTAGAAGAAGAAAGTTAAATTTCCAACTTTGTATCTAGAAAATATTAGTTTTCTTTGGTTTTTTTTCGTACCATTTTGGGATTTCGTACCTTTTTCGGGCCGCATAATTATTTCTTATTAAAAATACCCAAAATTGATGTTTTGACATTTTTTCTCCCTAAAATGACTATAAAAGATTGTTAAAAATGTAAATAACAATTAAAGACAAATTTGTAAGCAAATTGTGTCTTTGGATATCAATTGAATAAGTTTTTAGTAATTGATCTCAACTTTAAGGGATACATTAGTGTTTTTCACATTTTTCAATTCTTTTATGGTCACCTTAGGGAGAAAAAATGTTCAAATTTTAATTTTTTGTACTTTTAATTATTTTGATAACTACTAAATAGATAAAATAGGTATCTTTAAGCGCCTCACGTGATTTCGTGCACACTAATTTTTTCAAAAAATGGGTATTTATTCCGATTTGTACATAAAAATGGGTATTTATTCCATTTATCACCAAAACATAGGTATTAGACCCGATTTTACAAAAAAAGGGTATTATTTCCATTAACCCAATAAAAAAATATTTTTTTTAACTTGTCCGAAAAAATATAGATGATTTTTAAATAAATTCTATTAAAAATAAATTTCAATTTGATTATAATCATTTTGATCATTTTATCAAAAAAATTCCTGACACGCCTTTACTCATGGGGAATCCAAAGCTTTTTTTATTACTAATACATTTGTTTTCCTAGGAAAGATATTTGTCTCATGAAATTTTACCCAGGGCAATTTCCAAGGACATTTATTCCCAGGAAATTTATTCCTGGACATTTATCGCATAACATTTATTCCCAGGACATTACCTCCCAGGACATTTATTCCCAGGACATTATTCCCAGGACATTTAGTCCTAGGACATTTAGTCCGGGACATTTTGTCCAGGACATTTTGGTATAGCACCGTATATAATTCAGGGGCTCAGAAAATTTAATGAAAATTACCATTAATGGCCATACAATATATGGCCATTATGGGGTAATTTTTGTCATAAAATTTACCATAATTATTACCCATAATTTGACCATTTCTAAATCATATAAAGTTTGATATTTCTTTATTTGGAACCGCATATAAGGTTTGGGTACCCCGTTAGCTTGGGGAAAGGCAAGAAACCAATAAAAAATTTGAAAACAAAATTAAATTAATCATTATCATAATTTATTGTTGTATCTATAAATGTGTAATGTTTACACAAGTAATGAAATCCAGCATAAATAATATTACAATATAATATAATAATATAACTGATAAAGGGTAAATGCTTTTTTCACCCCCTTTTGTAATTTTTCACCCCGTTTTGTAATTTTTCACTTTTTTTTTGTAATAAACACCCAAATTGAAAAGTCGCGCCCAAAAAACATATCAAAATTGGCATTTTTCACCCGGGTATAGATTTTTTTAGATTTTTTAATTCTGACCATAGATCTAGTTAAAAAAAAGTGGAAAAAAATAACAAAATAAAAATTCTGAAGAATTTGAAAAAAAAAAAATGCATAAAATGTATATACTTTAATATCTAATAATTTAGTTTCATAATAAATCAATAAAAAAAATACAAGAATAAGTAAAAACAAAACATCAAATATATATTTTTCCCGCCTAAAAACAAAAGTGCGTTATATATAATAAAAGCAAAATGAAAAAACATTGGAAAGGGCCTGTCATAACTAGGTTTTTAGAGTAAGAGGTTTAAGCAATATTTTTAAAAACAATATAAGATTGTTAAATTTTTATATATTGAGCAAAAATAAATCAATCCTACTGAGAAGTAAAAAAGCACGTAGTTCGCCATAGTTTGACAACATATTAGCAAATATATGTACATTAAATCGTGGCGTGTACGGAGCATTAATAGAAAACTAAAAAAATCACGAAAAATCTTATATCAAAGTAGTTACAAGTTAGTTTTGCAAAGAAAAAAAAAATTCTTAATTTTTGGTTATTTTCTGTGTATTAAAAAACACTGCACACAGAATCTAAAACTTTCTTAACGCAAAAATATTCTACAAAGTAGTTTGCAAATTCCCTTGAAAGTTTTTACTAATCCTAAAGTATGCACATCTTAGATAATATCTAAGCGTTTATCGATAAAGCGCTTACCACAAAAAAATATATTTTTAATGTATACGATTGATTTTTAATAAACAATCGCTTTTTATTACGGGTTAAAAACATCGCCTTGTTATAAAGCTAAAATTGTTATTGGTTTACAAAAAACAATAAATTTGAAAGGTGTAACTGCATAAAATTAGTTTGCAAGGTGTACCTGCATAAATTAGTTTTTAGCTACAGCAATAATAATACACTAAAAAACGAAGAAGCAAAAAAAAGCTCATAGACGTGTTATCATGAACTAATAATTGCAATCAAAATTATAATTTAAAAACACGTATATTTTGTGCATTGAATCAATTCATAAAAAGGTTTAAGTATTGTGTTCAGTGCATAAATCTTTTCACTGTTAAAAGAAAAATAAATCTACCTTTGTTGTTCGACTCTAAATTATATACGCTTAATTGTATGCGTTTTGTAAAAATAGCTTTTTTTTATTACAGTTTTCTCTTATCTATCTACTTGTTTAAGCTTTGTAAAATATTATTTTGGTTTTTAATACTTATTGTTGTATTATTTATTTTATTGTAATATAATGAAACTAACAGCTTAAAACAGTATATTATTACTTTTACTTTTTTTGTTTATTTCTCTAATTTTTAATTTTGTTATTTTTTTTCCACTTTTTTTAACCAGATCTATTGTCTGAATTAAAAAATCTAAAAAAATCTATACCCGAGTGGAAATGCCAATTTTGATATGTTTTTTGGGCGCAACTTTTCAATTTGGGTGTTTTTTACATAAAAGGGGGTGAAAAATTACAAAAGGGGGTAAAAAAAGCATTAACAGAACATATGAATTCATTAGATATCAACAAATAAAAGATCCATATACTCCCCTATATGTCTGTAGAATGATATAAAAACTTTTAAATGTAAATATAATTACAGTGCATATATTAGACTCTTAAATGCAAACTATAGTAAAATATATAAAGAACACGTTTTTTCTACAAAATTTTAGAAGTAAAAACTTCTAATTTCGCTATTATGTGTCGGATTTTTATACAATTGTGTTATACAGTTTGTAAACTAGTAAAAAAAACAACTGAATTATTTATAAATGATTTATAAGCAACCGAAAAACTAAAAAAAAAACGTATAGACATGTAAAACATGATAATAGAAGTTATAGTTTATTTTTTTACACTTTACATTTCTTTTATTTTACCCAAACTAATCAAGTAACCAGAAAAAGATTGAGTTTTCAACTGTAAAAACAAGTCTTTAAAACCTTTGACTATCAAAATAAAATTTTTTAGGTTTTTTGTCACTTCGCAAAAAAAAAGAAAGCAATATTAATGGCTCTAATGGCCTTTATGGCTAGAAGATTTATAGATGCTTAAGCCATAAAATGGCCAGTTTATAATCGGAGCCGCTGATTTGTCGCATACAGTCACATATAACGAAAATGGGTTGAGCTTTGCTTTTTTTTTATGATGGTAATAAGAATTCCGTGTTTGGTTTTCTTAAAACCATTAACGTATTAAATAATACATATGGAACCACAAAAATCATTTTGGCTGATACAACTTGCATTAAGCACATGAATAATGCATTTTACATTAACCAAATTTATATCTTATTATGTTTATATTTTTTTATACCCTTTTTTTGTAAACTCTGCCAATATATTCTGCCAATTTTTTCATCCCTAATCATGACAATATCATATTTGCCTAGGGATACCGATATGGTAGAAAAATATAGGCGTTCCGCAATTAGTTTGTGGCCGCCCATAATGGCCATTATGGCCATATATGGTACTTTCTACAAAAATCTGTTTTGTATTTAAATTTATCTTACTAAAAAATCTTTTAGTTATTTATGTGAATTTGTAGCTAAAATATTTGTTCTTTTTAATTTGCGCTAATAAATTGTTAAACGCGCAATAAAAAAAACGCTTTAACGTTTTCTAAAAAGACAAATCTTTAGGCAAGAAACTATTAATTAAAACCAAAAATGTCTAAATAATAGGTTATTTGCCTTTCACCAATCTGAAAAGCATTTAGTCGTAACGATTTAAAATCTTTTTTATAGAGAATCTAAATGTGATGCTAATGCGCGTATCTTAACTACATTTTCCATTGGCGTGTTGTTGCAAAAAAAAATTATTTTAACCACATATTGTTTTGTTCTTTAAATAAAATTTTAAATCTTTTCTGAATTCGAAATTTTTCATTATAAGGTGAGAAATAGGTTTCTAAAAAAATACGAAAAATCAGCGAAAAATTTGAAAAATGGATGAAGTGTAGAAAAAAATTATGGGTCAATTTTTGGAAAAAATTTCCACTCATAATGGCCATATATTGTATGGCTGTTATGGCGGTTTCCATTATGGGTTCGTTATTCCTGTCAGTGGCGTAGGCAGGAATTTTTTTAAGGGGGGGGGGGGTT
>JAQFYM010004519.1:0-15255 GCA_034694785.1 Agrenia bidenticulata
ACGGACGGACGGACAGACGGACGGACGGACGGACGGACATTGGTGATCATATAAGCCCTAACGAACGGGCTAAAAACATCCGACTGAAATATTTTCAAGAAATCCCAACCTTTCAATGGATCGGTAATCTTGCGTCCTCCAAAGTTTAGTTGGGCATACGAGGACTGATAACTTGTAATCTCTTCGATTTCAGCAAAATGCTCATCCACAGATACGGTTTGATCTTCAGGTAGTTCAAACAATTGGATGAGGGCTTGAAGTAGCGGAGCCCTGTTTAAAGATAATTAAGGTATGATAAAATAAACTCATTAAAAGTATAAGAACTTAATAACAAGTTAAAAGACAAGTGACTAACCAGTAGACAGCATAAGGGCCATTAATTAAATATTGGGGTGCATCGCAAAGAAGCTTCGTAACTCCAATAGCAACAATTCTTTTATCGTTAGTACCGGATATTTTTTGCAAGTCAGCAATGAGAATTCGGTCCAGCACTTTGGACATGAAGTTTGGCTCGATGCTGTCAATCATCTCGATAAAATTGGCCGCCCCGTATTTAATCGTGTACGTGGCAAAGTAGACAATTAGACATTTCACAAACTTGACTGTCTTGGACGAAGTTAAACGTTGAAATAGAAGCATCAGCACGGGTTTCAAATAAGTGGACATGGCAGGTCTACACAAAATAAAAATCCCACATTTTAGTTTCATTTACACGAACCCATTATCATACACCTTAAGTGTTTCTACTTACGCAGGCATATTCTCAATCAAACTCTGTACCAAGGCAAATCCCTCATGATCATTTAGTTTGGAGGCGATCAATTTTTGAAACACGCCCAATACTGCACCCTATAAATCAAATCATGATGATTAATTAATTGTTAAAGTAAAGTATAAAATTTTTAAACTGAATTCAAACACATACTAATTTATCACTCGCTGCAACTTGTTCCGGCCCTTTCTCAATATATGTTTGAAGGAGTCTGACAAGTGCTGGGATATTTGCAGACTTCTCCCATAAAGATGGATTAGTTAGACAGGGAAATAAGACCATATACGGTTCCGTCACACCAGTTGTATGAAATTCCAGCATGAGGGCCAAAATTTGAAACACGTATGGTATGAATTCTAAAGACCAATTAAAAATTCGAAAAATCATCCCATGTCATTCAATGTTGGATTAGTAAAGTCAGACAAATCTAACCCACCAGAAACATCGTGTTGTAACATCCCTTGAAACAATGGAAACAGAGCGGCTTCGAACTGCTCCACAGCCGCCGGATTACTTCGGCACATTATGCGAATGCAAAGACAGAGACTCTCGAACATGTAATGATTGAAGTGAGGTTTACTAGGATTTCGAGCCACGGCCATAATTATTTCAAGAAGTTTAGGTAGCATGTAGCCCATGAGGGGTAGAATCGCTTCTTGGAGAGTGGATAAGGATCTCATTATGGCTATTGAAATCAAATAAAATAGTTAAAAAGCTTAGCTTAAGCTCCAAAATTCGACAACCTTTTTTAAAACCTTAAAATATGAAAATGTACCAACCTTTCATAATATACTCGTTTTCTTTAGCTGCAGGTTTGGCTAAAACTCCAAACAAATTGCTAAGTAGAGTTTGACCTACCAGACTCAGATCCACGGATTTTACGCTGTAAAATAAAATTTAAAACAACACAATGTCAGACCTTGGATTGTGTCAATATGATTATCTAATTACTCTGAATTTAACTTACAGAGGAGTGTTGTCTGTGTTTTTGATAAGGAGGATTTTTTCAATCGCAGAAGCAGCATACGAGTAGATAACCGCACTTTCAGAGGTCAAGTGTCCCACTAAATGTGGAAGGCTCTCCTTTACAGTTGACACTGGGAGTTGACTCCGAAAAATCATGACATACTTGATGGCGTCCGCCTTCAGTACAGGTAGTTGATTAACTAACGATTCAAATAATTACAAATATTACATATAAAATCATTTATAAAGGTTCGAGATAATAATGAAATAATCCCAACCGTTTGGGTTGCTCAATTCAGGCAAAATATGACTCTGGTAAAAGTCTTGAATGTTCACCAAATCATTGGTCTTGGTAACACCTTCTTTCTGAGTTTGACCTTTGGCCACTAGTGAAGTGACGAGATAAATTGCAGCGTCTTTACTCTTCCATTCCGCTTCTGGGTTCAAGGAACACTTTACCAGCATTTCCTGCAACCCCAATCATTTTTCAATTAGTCACTCAGCTTGAAGTTTTAGTGATGAAATGATATTAAGTTTATGCCAGTTAATTACCTACCTGCACATACTGACCGAAAATGTTTGTCATCTGAGGTTCAAAGTGACGAGAAAGTGCTCGAACTAAATCACAAGCCGCTCGACGTCTAGTGTCAACATCAGAGCCTTCAATATCACGACGAATATATTCCTCTGCATTATCTTCAAAGAGTTCTTCGTCAGCCTCTGTAAAAAATCATTACGTAAACTAAATTAATTATTTCATAAACTCGGTATCAATTTAAGGAAGGAACTCGTACCTCGAAACTCCATATTCGGAATGATGACTTTTTGACAGATGCTACTCATTGTGTTCGGGTCTTCGAATAACTTTTTATTTCTGTCCTTCTCAGCCACAAGTGCTAAGAACTGGATGGCATTGCTAACGAGCTATCAAATAAATATAATATAATTAAAATCACTGGACTGAGATTAATTTTTAATTATTAATGTCATACCAGATCATATTTTGTTTGATTTCCAGTAGTCACGAGCAATGTCCAAATATCTGTGACAAACTGCGGAAGGTAGGTTTCAAATTCTTCATCATACTTCTGTGCATACATGCCTACATTATCGCAAATCTGAGATCGTAGCTGCTCTAGCAATCCAGCATCTTCATCATCCTACAATATCAATTTAAATCTTAATTGATCAAAAATAAAATTCTCCAATCAAATGAAAAATGAAACTCAATTTACGGCAGTTTTCAACAAGAGGACTTCAGTAATCAAAAGCGTGTGAAAGTTTGGCATCCAAACGTTCATGTTGTCCTCAAAGAACTCGGGAATTTCCTTTAAAAATATAAAACTCGGTTAAAATAAAATCCATACTAGTAGCAAACTCTAATAAGGAGTGAACTTATTGAAAGTGACTTTACCTGAGAATTCAAGGAGAAGAAGATTTTGGAGACGAGAAGAAGCGAGCTATAAATAACTTTGATAGCATCTTTGTTGTTTTCATGCTGTTTTGCAAGACTCATGAACGTCTAAAATCATATGAAATACGGATTACTACCTTTTCATATTTTAATTAGGTAAATAATCACATCCACAATAACGTCTCTATTAAGGAAAAATAACAGAGGAACTTACAACAAAGAGCTCCGTCAACGGTATAGCGAAATGCTCGAGAACTAGTTTGATTTCAGCCCAAAGTTCATTGGACTTAAATTCGAACCGATATCGTTTAAATAGAGAATGAGCTGTTCGGAGAACTCCGTTGATGACGTGAAAATCGTCTGTTAAATGAAAAAATAAATCCTTAAGACCATCTCACATAATTTAACCTACAGTTTTAATTTAAATAACTATTAACGAACCACATTTAAACTTCCCAACCAAGTCGGGCATCAGTGTGGGCCATTTCAAAGGGAAATCCTCGCGTCCGATGACTGAAATTGAGTCGCTGAGTTGACGTTGAATGTTCTCGGGGGACTTAAGCATTAAATTGACGATTTGCTGCTTGATTGCCAGCCGATCTTCCGCATGAATTTTGTCCACATCATCCTGCCAAATTGTAATTATAATACCCGGGTGATTTTACATGTCTTATTCAAGAAAGAGTTATAAAAATTGTCATACCACTGCCCAGTTCCTTTTCACAAAGTTTTTAAAAGCGATAGCCCCCGAAACTCGGATTGAAGGGTCCAGACTCCCACTGTCCACAACGTGGAGAAGTAAAATGGGGTAATTTTTATTCCCTTCGACGGAAATCAGATATTTTTCGGCTATATAATTTAAAAGGGTTTTATAATCAATTACATCAAAATCAAAAGGTTCGAAAGTATGTTTTCGATAGATTCCCTTACCCGGTTTCCGAATGTTCGGATCAGGAGAAAGTGTTTGGGAAATATAACCAGCCAGGGCTTGCAACGTTCCTTCCGTCACTTCCATTTTATCTGAAAACATTTTAAATTCAAATTTTAATCTTGCCAAAATGCCGGCATTATTTTCTGGAAGTTTTCAAAGTTTAAATTCAAATAAATCAAAACCTTAGTTTAAACTCGAGACGCTTGATTAATTGGCTTGAAGATGACAAGATTTTAAAATTAATTAACTTAATTAACAAAATGTTTTAGTTTTAATTGTCACAAAGGGTTAGTTAGTTAATTTTTAATTCCTCAAATAAAATAAAACTCGGGGTTCTCTGAAATCCAACGACCAAATGTCACACACGACACTGAGAATAAAGAATTCCCGCCCGCAAAAAAATCAACCCGCCAAATTCAAATATTTCACATCTCGGCCCAAGAAATCACACTGCCGACTTTTCGAACAAAATTTCTCCTTCGTCGACACTCGACATCGACAACATGTCGAAATCGATGAGAAGTGGATCCGACTGGGCTCTTGCCCTTCTTCGAAATCTTCCTCGTGTCAGCTTAGGGAATTTGAAAGGGGAGCCTTATGAAAAGGTGAGGGGGGCTAAGTTTTGATTTTTTTAAATACAAATGCAAAAAATCTTTTCAAAATCCGGGTATTTTTTACTTTAATTATCATGTTTATTTTTGTAGCATAGCAGAGGTCGAGGTCAACACGGAGGAAGGAAGCACGGTGGTCCAAATAAGGGCTCTTATCAACGGATGTCATACCCCCGTCTAGGTTATGAAGGGGGCCAGAACCCATTCTATCTCAATATACCAATGGAGCATTATTACAAGGGTCACCAGTAAGTTCATACCGTAATTCGCATGTCATAGGTCAGGGATTATGAAATCTCAACCCAATGTCAATAGTCAAAATTGATGTTCATTTTTCAGTCTTAAGCGGCAGTACCCCCCAATAACCCTCGGGCAGATTCAACTTCTAGTCGACACCAATAGAATCAATGGGAATCAACCTATTGACCTCACCGCAATCTGCAACACCAAGATTTATACCTTTGACCCCAAAGAGAAGCATTTCGGCTTTCATTTAACGGACCAGGTATAATTACTAGAAGGAAGACCACTTGCTCATCCATTGAGTCATGTTTCATAATTTATTCAATTAATCATCTGTTTTAAATTTTGTAATTAATCATCTGTTTTAAATTTTGTAATTAATCATCTGTTTTGAATTTTATTGATCCTTAGGGAATCGACAATTTCAAAGCCAAAGTAAACATTGAAGTCCAGTGGACGACAGAACCGGTCATTGCGGCCATTGAGAAGAACGGAGGTGTGATACATACTGCTTATTATGACAGAGACAGTCTCTGGGCCGCTCGAGATCCGATGACCTTCTTCAAAAGGGGTCAGCCAATCCCAAGGAGGATGATACCCCCTGAGGATGCCATTGAGTTCTACACGAATCCAAAGGTTCGAGGGTATTTGGCCGATCCGGACTTAATTGCGGAAGATCGACTCGTCCTCGCTCAAAAATATGGCTACACTCTACCAGATTTAGAAAAGGATTCGCTTAGAGATATGTTGCTGATGAGGAAAGACCCGAGGCAAATTTTTTATGGACTAAACCCCGGGTGGATTGTTAGCTTGAGGGATAAGTGTGTGTTGAAACCGAAAGATGAAGTTTTGCAGAATTACTACGAAAATTGAGCCTTGTATATTTGAAGGTGAAATGCCTAGTTACTCAGGTAGTTACTAAAGTAATTCAAGATCAAGTGGTAGACTTTTCCTATAGTTGTGTTAATTTTATTATTTGTTTCAGTAAATGAAAATAATGAGACTCCAAGTTGACCTCTACAATTTATTTAACAAAGATCAGGTCGGGTTAGTCTAGTTAGAAATAAATTGCTCAATTAAGCTGAAATAATTGTCATATTCTTAATGGCTAAGCTAAGGGTAACCTTACGCTAATTTAATCGACATGTGCGTAAGTGTAAGTGCACCCTTAGCTTTGCTACTGTATTAAGAATATGACCATAAGTTGTAAGTCTAGATGTAGCTCTCATCTCATGATCATAGTCACGAATGTCACGATCTCATCACATTTTCAATCTCATCCGACTACCCTATTTACCGACAATGTCGACAAATACATTTGGATTGCAGTCAATAGGGAAGGACCCTTAATATTTATATTGTTTAATCGAATCATCTTGTAAGTCCTCTTTTATTCCATTCATATTACCGTTTCAAATTGTACAAATAAATAATTCCTTAAGTATACTTAAAAGTTAAATGGTCCTATTGCTGAAAGTGAATTAACGATTTAATTCAACTCCCAGATCTAACTAAAATAGTTTAAAATACAAAAACGGGTATCGTAATTAATCTAAATAATAAAATCATTGAATTTCCAGATCCCTGACATCAAAGTCGAGAACCCTTTGATTATACGACTGCAAGTTTCCCGGGTATATTCCAATGATAACTCCGCGCTCATCCGCATACCAGGGCGAGCAGTTGGCCGCGGACCAAACCATCCTGGGGAACTGTCCAAGAATGCCGTCCATGTAGGCCGTCTCGGCAGCTTTCTTAATCGCCACCACTTGACCATTACGTCGGAACATTTCCCTCAGACACATGACCACCCAGTCCATCTGCATTTCCACCGTGATCACCACGCTGTTGTGCCCTGTCGACTGTTTCCCCACCAATCATTGAGTGAGTGATTTCAAAATTAATCTATTAATGGATTCTAAAATGTCTGACCGTGTTAGGGCCGTAGAGGATGAAGAGATTGGGCAGGGAATTTCCAGCAATCCCTAGGAAGAGGGAAGGGCCTTCCTTCTTCCATTGGACTAGCACATTCTTCCCCTCTCGGTCGTATATTTCCATGGGGGCAAAATAATCGCTGACCTTGAACCCGGTGGCCAGGACCAACACCTACAGAATCGTTTGACAGTAATTGACTGAGAATTGCATAAACCTTCCGTGTCGGATGGAGTCACGCACTATCCAACATCCAACCCATTCTTTGTACTCAGACCAGTTACACTTGTATTTTTTTTTATCCCTGATCACTTCCTAGCTAACCCATAATTAAGTGATTATTAAATGAGCAATTACAAACAACTACTCACGTCAATTTTTTCCTCCCCTTCGTCAGTTATAATTGAGTCGGGGGTTACTTTCAAAATCCCACTGGTCATCAAAAGGGTGTTCTCCCTTAAGAAGGTTGGATAGAAAGTGGAGGCGAAGCCGGTCCTTTGACAACCGAACTCGTATTTCGGGCTCAGCTTCTCGATCAGTTTTTTGTCCCCTCGGAGTTGGATATATCTGTGGAGGTTGCATGCACCGGTCACTGCAATTTCCATGGGAGTTAGGCCATCAGCTAAGGACACTCTGAAGGACTGTGATTAAAATGTTCAAGGTACTCACAAATCTTTGAGACTCCGGAACCCTTGATCATGGCAAACCACATGGCTTCAAACATCATGAAAAGGATGAATCGGTAGATTTTAAGGAGCCCTGGGATTTTGAAAGCTCCTTTGAATACTGACAAGAATTCAAAATCAAATTTCGGCAGAATCCAAGACGGTTTCCTACAAAGCCAAAATTATTTTACACTTTCGGTTAATTCGGTTATTTTTTGGTATAGTTTCAGAAACCTCGGAGTCTACCTCTGATAAACGATGAGCTTCTTGGCCACCTTTGCAACCTCTGGAATGACTTGAATCCCGCTAGCCCCGGTTCCGATAACTCCCACATTTTTATTTTCCAAAGGAATGGAATCGTTCCACAAGGCGGTGTGGATTATGGGGCCCTTGAATGCTTTGAACTCGTCCGGGATTTTGGGAACCCGCAAGGACCCTGTTGCATTAAATCTAAGGAGGAATCAAATTTAAAGTCTGACATTTCCAACTAGATTGTTCATTATTGGAAACTTTGAAATTACGAAAGCCTACACGAGGTCAAAGGTCCTTTCAAAGAGTTCCCCTGTCTTTAGATTCTCAATATCCACGTTCCATTGACTGAGCTCGTTGTCCCAATTCATTCGTTTGATTTGGTGGTGGAAATGAGTCCTTTGCTTCAGATCGTATTTATCTGCCACTCCGTTCATGTATTCTAAAATCTCGGGTTGGGTTGCATACTGGGCCCTCCAATCTGTAGTCCAGTTCAATTGTGTCATTTAGAATCAGGGGGGGGGCTTTTTGAAGATTTGGAACTCACCCGCCCTTTTTTCGAATCCGAAGCAATATGCATGGATTGGGATGTCACTGGCCGCTCCAGGGTATGAATTGTTCAGCCAAGTACCCCCTACACCGCCGTTCACCTCGAAGATCTGGAAATTATCCACATTCAGATCTTTCTGAAGCTTGATGGCTGCACATATCCCTGAGAATCTTTAAAAAAACCGAAAAAGTAGTTTTACGGTGATTAGTTTTTAAAGCCCGTTCAAGACGAGAGAGGAGAATCTAGACGAGGGTCGGCCGGGAAAAAAATTCAGAGGAAGTTCCGTGTTTTTTAATTTCATTGTCTGAAATGTCTAGACGATTTTTAATTTGTCATGATTAAAATGATATCGAGTTTGAAGCACTAAATTAATTAGCTGTTTTAAAAATAAATCCGATTATTATTTCCCTCTTACCCGGCTCCAATAATGCAGACACTCGGGCCACCGTTCCTCTCCTTAAAGTTATCTGCCAATAGCCCTGGCATTTCAATATTAAAAAACTTTAAAAAAACTACAACTTTCACTTTATAATTAATAATTTATTAATATTTTTGGAATGAATTAATAGAAAGCTCGAATGTTCAAAAGCTTTTAAAACTGAATAAAAAAAATTGTAGATAAATAACAAAGAGTATGAAAAGACTTGCTCATTCTTCTCAAACGAGATGACAACTGGAATGAAAGCTGAGAATGCCTCTGGATTTAGTTAGCAACAAACTGAATGTCATTCATTATAAGTGTTTATTTAATTTTAATGATAAGGTTTAGTTAAACGGTACGTTAGAACCATCACAAGATAGACTCATACTAGTAAATACATATAAAGATATGACGGACGTGCTTTAGAGCTACTCTTTGCTTGTACAGAGTTACACAGAGGGATTGTGACTTTTGAGATTTTGGTCAGTGTGGGTCCTGATTTCCTTATAATTGTATTTATATTAAGGCTGCGATCAACCCTTTGGAGGGTTGACTTTTTGCTGTGCAGTTGGAGTTGGCCTTGGAAGAGGAGGCGTATATTAAACTATCAAATATCAATCCATTCATGTATAACAATTTCGTTGAAGAGTTTTCAAAGATTGGGAAGGATTAGGAATTTAATTTATTCATGTTTATATTGGAGAGTGAGGAATTGACTATAAACCTCAAGTCTGCTGTTAATTTTTTTTTTAACCATCTGCCGTTTACATTTGATTATAAGACTATTAATTTAATGAAAATTGCAATACAATGATTCGGGATTGTATATGTTATGAAGGCTTCAGAGGTTTTTAAAATAACTTAAGGACCGACTGTATAGTTAAATAGGGTGTACACATTTTTTAAAAGGTGCTTTTGTTAAGCCTGAATTAAGGCGTATGTTTTATAATCGAAAGGGTTTAATTTACATGAAAAAACATATTTTTGATTATTCAGCACGATGGTATAAAATCTATTTTAAGGAAGGATTAGTTTTGTTTAAAAAAAAAGGTTTTACACGTGAGAGATCGGAAAGAAGAACCTTCAAGATTTAAAAATAAGGTATATCACAAGATTGCCTTGAATTAATACAAAAAATTCATGTTCAAAGGATGTAAATGAATAAGTCTGAAAAGAAGAAACCTTGTCTTCATCTCTCTTTTGTCTGAGGGTAAAAAATAATTTGCTAAGATCCAAAAATAACGTATTGTATCCTGCAATGGAAAAACCTGTCAACCAAATCCACATAATTTAATTGAATCAATTACGGAAAACCCATTCCCCTTACTTTGTTTTAAACTTTGTGATCATCCTAACAAAAACAAAGTCGCATTAAAACTCAGGGAATAATAACCCCAAAATGCCCCCACGCCCATGACATGCCCCCTCTACATTTACGAGCACGAAGAGTCAAGCTGAACATGGAACTGTTGAAACTGCACCCTGTAATTATTCGGTGGGTTATTACTCTAAGGGCCGTGAAATTATGTTAATCTTACAAGTTGACCGTTCCACTTCAAATAAGGGGCAGACAAAGTTTCAAGTCCAAATTTCTGACATTTATTCATATTTTAAGAGCTCAAGGTGCTTTAATGTTTTTAGGATGAGGGAAAAAATGAGCTTAGACAATAGGGAGGTTGCGAAACCGTGATTTTGCCTGCTGATTGTGACTGTAGCAATGGTCTGAAAACTAAATGTAAAGTTCACTCTATCGAAACCTCCCGTTGATCCTTAAAAGGCATTGACATTGAACTTGAAATAATAAACAAGTATAATTTAATTCATTTCACTCTTGACTGCTCATACTGTCTATATCTCCATATACTTTTGTCTATAGTCTGGGCATATGAAATTGTTTTGACACTTCCGTTTAGTAGGGAAAAAGCTCGGCGATTCCTATCTGTTTTTAAGTAAATAATTACTTGGACACGAATAACAATCTAATGCGCATATTTATATACATGTATGCATATATGCATGTGTTTTTTAATGAATTTCTGACTGCCTCCACATTATGGAGTTATGCGTGGATAATCCACTTGCAATTAGCTGATAGTATAAATCTTATAAGTTTGTCTGCATCTCAATCTTTTCAAGGTTTTAGGAAGTCAAAGTGGAAATGTATTTAGAGGAAACATTAAGATTGAGAAACCATCCATCCACGTTATTTAAAAAAAAAAATCTTAAGCCCATTAAATTAAATTTAAATCATTCCCAAAAAGGGCTGCTAAAAAATCGTGGCTAATTACAGGCATAATTATAAAGGAATCAAATAATAATCAATCTCAATAAGCCCCTTTGTCTTATTTCAAATTTCATACTCTGGAGAAAGGTCAAAAGGCAGATTGTCGGTGATTGTATTATTTTAAATAATTTCAATGACAAAGGGCAAATCAGTTAAAAATAGCCCATAGTATTTAAGCCAGAGATGACCTTTGAACTTTCGCTTTCCTGTCTAAACTATCTTATCTGTTATGTGTTGAAATCCAAAATCCAATCTTCTTTTAAATAATAAATATGTCCATCGTTATCGAAACAAACACAAATGAAAAAGGCCAACGTCAATGTCGTCAATACAAATTATTAAGTTATTATCATTATGAAATTGTTATTGTATTGTTGTTATCAATCTCAATTGTTGTCATTGTCAATAATGGGAGACGGGATGAGACGAGATGTCAGAGAGGACTCCAGTTTCTCAATGTCATAATTCATTTATAAATATCTTTTAAATATTCAGCCGGGATTTAAAAATCTCGCCAATGTCCACAACAATCAAACTTATCAAACTTTCCTCATTTCACATTTGCATAATTTTTTGAACCCTTTAACTTAAATTGTTGATTTCAAATCTATTTATAAACATTTTTAGAAACTAAAAGAGACAGTTACCCTTGAAGCTAAAAATAATCGTCGGATTTTGGACTTTGTACCCTTGAACATTTTTCCCCTTACTTAAATTTGAAACTCTTCGAACACCCTTAGAAATGACAATGAATTTAAAGTCAACCCTTTGTAAAGTGTTCAGATCTGAGTCTATAAAGCGGTAAATCATATTCTACAAACTCCAAATCCCATTTATCAAAAAGTTAAGTCCTTAAGAAAAATTTAATGATTAAATATTTTCTCCAGCTTCTCCAGCACCTCCAGACTCTCGAACACTGACAAAAGGATCATACCGTTCACCCAGAAAAAGATGACCGTCCTAGATGTCGATATTAACTACGTAGAAACAGAGAGCAACGGTTCTCATGTCCTTTTATGTCTTCCTGGAGCATTCAGTAAGTTTCAAAAAATTATCGAAATTCTCCAGTGACAAAACCTTTTAATTAATTAAACTAATTTCAATTATCCAATGATTAAATTTCAAGGTTCTATAGAGTTGGATTTCCAGCCTTTGATACGACAATTGGATAAAAGCAAGTTCAAAGTCGTAGCGTGGGACCCCCCTGGGTATGGCCGCAGTCGACCGCCCCTAATTCGACAATTCTCTCCAGCTGTTTTGGAAAAGGACGCTTTGTACATTACAGAATTAATGTCTGTAGGTTCACAAGGAATTAACTGTAACTTTTAATTTTAAAAAACAATCGAATTCAAAAGTAAACAATTAATGAAAATTCATCATCTAAATTTTCAGAAACTGGGCCACCCAAAGTTCTCGATTCTTTCCTGGAGTGCCGGTACATTTTCCGCCCTCAAAACAGCTGTTCTCAATCCTTCTAGTGTTGGAAAAATAGTCATGTGGGGAGCTTTCGGATATTCTGACAAGTTTACTAACGACACTCTCAAGAGTACTAAAGCATTTCGAATTTTGAATATAATTACAAACTGCGGGCCTAGGTGGGCAGCCACAAAAGAGTCTGCCATAGTACGAACAGCCACAACTCAGTCATTTGAATTGTGGCTGAACGGTTTGTGGTTGAAATCCCTTGTGGCTGACTTCCATACATCACAAACAGCCAATACTAATACAATTGGGGCTCCTTACAGAATTAGAAACAGCCGGCCTGGCCTCCTTGCAAGAGCAGAGACGAAATGACCTCCTTGACCTTTATGGGGAAGAGAGACTCAAGGAAATGTGGATGGATTGGACAGGGTCGGGGGATGTTTTTAAGGAAGCGGGGTTCACACAGGATGGTCAGTTCACGAAGGATACGCTGAATAAAATAAAATGTCCATCTTTGGTCGTACATGGACTGAAAGACGGGTTCGTGTCAGTGGAACAGGCCGAGTACCTTCATAAAAATATCCCCAATTCCAGGTAAATCTCATGGACGTGTATGAGTTTCAAAAATATCTGACCCAGGTCGAAATAGGTGGAATTGAATTGAGATTTTTATGGATGCTGGATTATTTTAGGCTTCATCTTATGCCAACTGGTAATCATAATCTGCATGTAACGTGTGTGGAGGAATTCACTAAAATCGCTCAAGCGTTTTTAGAAGCTGAAGATTGAGCTGAATTGAAATTGAGCAGCTAATGGAAGCTCATTTGGCGTTGATCAGTAAATGCACTCGCATTGTTAGTGTATGAACTGAATTGGACTGAATATGATTAAATTTATTTCAATAGTATTTGGAAAGGAATAGCCGCCCAGGTTCTTTATTTATAATTAGATTGGATTTAGAAATGTTTCATCATACTCTTAAGAGTTTTTTGAACTAGACCATAGAGTAGTTTTTTTCATTGGGTTAAATTTAATTATAAATGTCAAAGAACAATGGACATTATTCAGTTTTGAATTATTCAAACAAAGCCATCGTTGCCCGCTATAACGGGCATCGCCTAGAAAAATAATCATCCATAGGACCCACCATTATGGGTATCGCAGAGACGTCATCATGGGGCACTGTGAAATTTGATTATAGAAAGCATGCGCCGGGAGCGCTAGATTCAACTGGTAACAGACATACGCACAGACATGCTCGGCGGATTCTTGTTAAGATAGCCATCGTTGCCCGCTATAACGGGCATCGCCTAGAAAAATAATCATCCATAGGACCCACCATTATGGGCATCGCAGAGACGTCATCATAGGCACTGTGAAATTTGATCATAGAAAGCATGCACAGGGAGCGGTAGAGTGTCATTGAGGTGCCGGAAGGGGACAAATTCATAAACGTAATAATTTTTGACCTCAGGTCATAGTGGCCATTGAAGTGTGGAATGAATTTCATGATTATAATTCTCTCCATTCGATTGCTTAAGACTAATGCATAATGGTAGCTCATTTGGCGCTGATGAGTAAATGAAATGAGTTGAATTGAATATGATTGAATTTATTTCCAGTTACGTTTACAAGCTAATTATGATTTATTTAAAGTTAAGAACTTTTCGCATGCCTTCGAACATTCCTTGAGACTTTTGAAATTGTTGGCATTTCCTTTGCATCCACCGTAATTAAATTGTTTACATGCCCTCGGTTTTTTCTCAAAATACCATCTAGGAATGATGCCTTTGCAATCTCCAGCATCTTTTTCCTGAATACACGGATTCGTATCCGTTGTACGTCCTGCAATTCAAAAATTAATTAAGCACTCATTTTACAAATTACCACTTGATACTTTTGCCCCTAAAAAGTGGTCAGTAGGGCTCTCTACGAGACAATTCCAGATGGCATGTTTCGAGACGAGACAAGAAACATCTCGTCTCACGGTCTCGAGACAAAAAAATCATCTCCAACGAGACGAGATCACCTCGACAGAAGCAATACTATAATTTCAACTGAGACGAGATGGGGCCGTCTCGTCTCCATTTCCTTGGAGATGGCAAGTTTCGAGACATCTCGAAAGGCCTCGAGACCAAAACTGTCGTCTCGTCTCGTTTTTCGTAATGTAGGGTCTTAGCTTACCACGCTGATGATGCTCTCGGGTTTGTCTCGAGTCAGTTGATCCAAATAGGAACACGATGACCAGAAGGAGCAAGAGTGACCACAGCTTCATTGAAACTCCACCCGTCATAATTATCTTCTCAATTATAAATTAGTAGGCTTTGGAATTAAAAAGGCTCTTATGTTCGAGACTGATGATCGATTTCTGACCGTCAGTTCCTTAGTTTTTTTGTGTTTCACCAGTTGTGTTTGTGTATAAACTGTATAATTGTGTCAATTATTAAGTTCTAAGAATTATGCCGGTTATATAAACTTATCCAATCAAAGGTCATGGCATATATTGTTTGACACATCCGTGTTTAGTTGTTGGTAACATGTTCAATTTTCAATGGTTTTATTAAGTGACAAAAATAGATGCATTGTTGAACAGTTTGCAGCCCTAAAGATTTGCAATATCAAAAACTCACAAAAGTGCAACTTCATATAGCCCGAGCCAGGTTGATAAAAAATGTAAAGCCTCTAAGCCAATTTATAAAAATCGGTGGGGATACCCCCATAAGGTCACTCTAGTATTAAAGTTTCGCAAGCATTACTTTGTGTTTGCTAGAAAGGAACCATGAACTACCAGTATG
>JAQFYM010004520.1:0-15255 GCA_034694785.1 Agrenia bidenticulata
GAAAACATCACATTTGCAGTTTAAAATGATGCAAAAAAAATAATAAGATTGTTCTAATGACAACTTAAGGCGTTCTTGTAAAAAAAAAGTACACAAAATTAACAGCCAATATTTTCTGAAAAGCAAGGCTGTTGTAGAATGTAAAAACAATGTCATTTACCTAAATATATAATATGTAAACATATATCCGTATTTTTACATAAAAAGTAATATGTATGTTTTTTGTTAATAAAAGCCGTTTCTTGCCGGTTTTTATAATGCCTTTACGTACCAAACTGTACTAAAAAACAGGTGTTTTTGAAAGCTTTGCGCCTCGGTGGCTTCTTAAGAAGGGGAAAAAAGAGGGGGTTGCGGCTTCCTATTTCTGTAACCAAAAGCGCCTTAAGTTTAAGGGGGGTAGAAATTAAAAGACGATTTTCACTAAAAAAAAATAGACTAGGGGAGATTTTTATGTAGATAACAACCTTGTTTTTTTAAGGTGCTCCGAAACAATAATAGGCATACCCAAATATGGCCATACAATATAAGGCATATATAAGGAAAAATGTTTACCATTATGGTACCATATTTGGCGCTTCTTTTGTTGGGGGCGCCTGATTTAAGGGATCTTAATCTGGAGCAGGAGAAAATGAGACGGACAAAGTTGGAATATTATTGATTAAAAACAATATAATAAACAATGTTATATATATTTAAGCTGCTGTAATACATAAAATTCTGTATTAGTATAATAAAATCTCCTGATGGAAAACTTTTCACATTATATGTTAATAAACCTAAAGATAAAAAGATGAAATCGGATAAAAAAACCACGAGCATTCTTTTGTAAACCACTTTACATCTAGATTTCCATTCTTAATTCAACCTGCCCCAGATTAATATCTCTCAAATTAGGCACCCCAGTAAGTAAAGAAGCGCCATTTTCCTTTTTATCTTCTATACATAATAAAAAACAAACCCGTTTCCTTTTCATTATAAATAAAAAATGTAGATCTAAACGATGTCTCAATACATATGCAACTAAATTACATAAAAATTGCACTAAATATACAATATATTATATGTTGGGTTACCAATAAGAAGCAATTAACTTACATCACTATGCGTTTCCTGTGCATATCTTAGAGTTTTTAAGCGTTGACTCGTCATCAAATTAGAACTGGTTTATTCTTAGGTGTATGTTTCTAGCAGTAAAAAGTACGAAAATATATAAAATGAATTAGATTATAAATAATTGACAATAATAAACATGGTTCGATTTGAAGGCTATAATTATCTTCCAGAAATATGGGCATCCCATATACGGTCATTATGGTAATTATGGACGGGTGAGAAAAAAATAGCTTTCCATAATATTTTTATACCATATTCGGAGACACTGGATTTTTTATGTACATCTAATTTTTTTTATGTTTAGCTAACAGCAGGCCTTCACCATTCGCAAATTGCGGAGGAAATAACACAAAAAAAAATGCGTAAATGTCTAAAAAATGAATACTCGCTTACTAGGTTGATCCTCATCTTCAAGGATTGGGCAATGGTAAATTTATATCAAAATGGAAAACCTTACCAAAAATTATAGAATCGGTGTTAACGACTGACAAAAATAAGAACAAATTGTTTTAATTCTACTCAATCATGGCAGGTACTCCGAAAACTTCCTAGAGACTACAAAAAATATATGCGCAATATGCGCGGAAGATAAACCAGAAGATGCATGGCGTTTCATTATGGAATACCGAGCATTTAATGATTTTCGACCTCGTAGAAAACTGCCTTAAACAACCGCCAAAAAATCTCGCCATCGTTACCCAACAAAGAAGTTATTCTAAAAAAACTCCTTGGGGGTTCGGCCTCCGGCCCACATAAATTAATCGCGATGTAACCAAAAAATCTAATCAGGTTCCTAAATAACGCCGTACAGCGAAGAAAGAGTATACTCGCCGCAAAAATAGACAGCGAAAAATGTAAAAAAGCACAACCCAAAGATCCTGTTTAAAGGGAAAAACAAAAAGGTAACCAACGCCCTAGCGGGTATGGTAGGGGTGAATCCCCAGGAATTATTTGCCAAGCACCTTGATTAGTTTGTCCTTTTTAAGGTTTATAATGTGGGTGTATTTTGTAGGATAGGAAGTATAGGGAGTAGAGTTCTGGCTAAATAAATTGATTTTTTTTTTGACTTCTAAAACGGATTCTTTTTTTATTTCCCGATTAAATGAAAAGCATGGCCTCAAGAGCATAAACTCGGTGAAAGACAATGAAAGATAGTAAAAATGATGTTTAAAAGCACATGTAAAAGGCAATGCTAGGTTTGTTGATTTTTATTCTGTATGTATTTTCAACGGTCAAGGTTTTACAAAAAAATCTTCAATCATGCAAGTTAAATACAATACAAGATCAGCTTACTTTAAAATACTTTGATACGATTGTCTTTTTTCTTTGTTTTACAGCGCGACTACGTTTTCTAAGAATAACAAAGGATATCAATCGTATTTATAAGCGTTTCCATAAAAAATAAACCCAATTTTTTTGATATATTATTTTTATTGCATCAGGCGTTGATATAAATAAATCTTAATACCTAATTATTACTTCTAAGAGCATAAATTCTAGATGCGTATTCTTGTCTTTGAACTTCTAGACTTTTTAACAAATCATAAACTACGATTTCTACTAGGGGTATATAGTATAATTCACAACATTTTGACGTAAGATATTGCAGATTTTTGGCCGGTCCTAGTGGTTTCTTATCTCGTTTTGGTATCATACAATACATGCTTTTTTTGCAAATTGTGTCAACAAAAATGTTAATTTGGTCATTCTTTATGGAATATCTAAGAACCGCAAGATTTGATGTAATTTCTTTTTTTAGATATATCTTCATTTTATCAAATCTATAGAATGGATTTTCTGGCATTAATTTCAAAAAATCATAATTATCCAAAAATGTTTCAATATGACGCTTTATAACAATATCAAAAGTAAACCCTAACCCTATGTTGTCCTTATATTCAGATACCGAAATAACCTTCTTTATACAAAAGAAAATGTGTTTTGAGTTGCCAATAGTACATGAAATTCGAAAGTTTGTATGAATATCATTTTCTTTATGCAGTAGATTCCATATTGCATTCAACACATAATTTTTATACTTATATTTAGTACCGTCTATTAAATCTAGTTTTATTTTTTCAGGTTTCGAAAATAAAAGGGTAGGAATATAATCTGGATTATCTGTTGAAAAGGTCAAAACATCGATTTCTTTCTTTAACTCATCATAGCAATATTGATCGAAAGATTTTCTAGTTCTCTTAAATTTGAATCCACATATTTCTATAGTAATTTTATTGTTACTAACATCAAGTGAATTAGCAAAGGTTTTTATTTTATTACAAATATAACTCTTGTAGTCATAATATTCCGCCTTGGAAATCATAGTAATTATTTCTCTTTGAACTGGAAAGAATATAAACCGCCTTTTTTCAACAAAGTCAATAAAACATCTATCATCTTCTAGATAATTCAAAATTTTGTTATATGATGTAATCATATAGGAGAAATAATTAACTAAATTTGCGATATAGTTTTTTGTAGTTTTAGTATTATTACCTATCGCATTTATGTGGGCTTCATTTTTTCTTTCTATCATATCAATATTCTGCAGATCACTCATATAAAAGTCAACCCTATAATTATTTCGAATACTACCAGGCCTTTAAATATAAACGAACATGTTTCATCCTTATTTATCGTGCAATATCCTTGTAATTTGATATTATTGAACATGTTTGGGGGGTTTTCCCACCTTCCTATTATGTACTCGTCAAATATACTACTAATAATTATTTCAAATTTTCTTATCGATAAAAAATCAATGCATTCATCTCTAATATATTTTGTGCGTTCATATTCCATTCTGTAAAAATTCATCTTCTTATATTCCAGCATCGTGATTCTTTTCCCCTCAAATATCACCCAATTATTTTCTTTAGGATCATCATTTTCATATAAAACACGTTTTAATTCAAACTTAAAGACTCTCGTGAACTTTTCATATTCTTGTCTAACTCGAAATTCAAAGATTTCCGGAAATTTGTTGTCCGTTATTTTAGAATTATACATCCAGCGTTCGAAATTTAAATCGTTATACACCAAATCCCAGCTATTACAAGAACATCCAATTCCAACTTTATTATAATATCCTTCTACATCCACTATAATCTTATTCGGAAAAAAGTTGACGCTATGAATTTTTTTGCTTCCTCCATAAGTTTTTCTATTTTCAATATTTACTTCATCGCCAATAAATTGACAGAACGATTCATTATCATTTCTTTCTATAGCATTTAAAATATGGACATATTGATTTTCAGTATTTAGAATAAGCTGCATTTCATATGATTTCTTTTTTATATCGCTTATTCCAATAACAAAGAAACTCGTTTCAGATTACCCTATTTTACATTTTATTTTATAAAGTATATATAACAAAGAATGATAAAATGCAAAATCATTTTTACGAAGTATAATAATACCAGAAAGCAGCAAAACATTATTTGCATCAGATGCCTGTCTCATCTGATTTTCAACATCTTCAATTAATCTTAATATTTTTTGAGTAGAATAAATATCGTCGCAATATAGTTTTATCCTTGTTATATCCACATAATATCTATCACCATGAAGACAATTATTACTTTCGTCAATTGCAAAATTTCTCAAAAGCTCTATAATTTTCCCATAGTAAACCGATTTATTTTTCCGGTTTACAACAAAATTAATAACGTAAACTTCGTCATGAGAACAGATGTTCATAAAATATTTAATAGAGTTAATGTCAAACTTACGCCATATCCTATCAAAATTACTCTGATCATACAAGATATAATTGGATATAATATCAGATGAAGTGCCAGTATCGATATAATGGGAATTGAGATCGTCACAGACTAACTGCGTAAACTTCGTAGTGATGTCTCGAAAGGTTTCATCGTACTTCGCCAAGGTTTTCATGCTGCTGGAGTAAATGTAATGCATGTAAAATATTAAAATTATACTTTTTCTTCTAATATCTCTAAATTTCATAATTAGGGGGTAAAAAGAAACTTTGAAAGAAGTAAAATTTGCTTAGTAGCATTTTAAACGTATAAATAAATACACATTTGTACAATTTGAACGTTTTTCTTTCGTTTTATAGAGATTGAATACCTTCTTTTTAAAAATTCTTTAGTATATTTTTAGGCGAAATTAATAAAGTTTTAAATTGATTTGTTTTATAAGATGCTACATTTCTTTTATAAATAAATTCTCATTGATGTATTAATGACAACGTTGGGACTCTTTTTAAAAAAAAGTCCTAAAATTTTGCACATAAAATTATAAAATAAAAAAAGCTGCCGTAGAGCGTATTTAAAATCTTTTTCTATATCAATTTACACTACAAAAATTAGAGGGGTAATAAAATTCAATGAAAAAAGTGTAAGCTAAAGCAAACATATTGATGTCTAGTAATTTTCTCTATAGTGGATTCCCTCTATAGTGGATTCCATCTATAGTGGATTCCCTCTATAGTGGAAAAATTTTCTAAAAATACTTACGTCTAAAATTTGGGTATAGTGAACAACACAATTTTTCTATTTATACACAATTTAAAACGATGGTTGTTTTTGATAATTTTAAGTACTTGATACGGTATTTTTTTACGTGATTCCACTATAGAGAACGAATGATTTATCGTGTTTTATTGCAAAATAAAAAATGGATTATTTTCGTTTACGATCCATTACAAAATTATGTAAAAATGTTTTTTTCTGCCACTATAGAGAGAATTCACTGTATTAAAGAAACTGAATTCATTGAATTTATTCTTACTATGCTTTTTTTTGTCTAAAGTGCCCAGTAGGGTAAGTATTTGACTTGATTGTAAAAAAACGAGTGCCGAGAATTAACTTAATTACAACAAATAGTACCGAGTTTTGTTTGCGTATCTTATAAACTTATTATTTTCTTAATTGCACTTGTTTCTGAACAATTTATATTACATTTTATGAAAAAATTATTTGTACTAAAATTTAAAATACATTGCGCTATTAGAATCCGATTTAGTTTATTCTTAAAAGCTAAATATACAGTTAAACACAATTTCAGGTTTATTTGTTATTTAAAAGAATTTTATGTGTTGAATCCGCTTTAAAAAATATACTGTAATCCCTTAAGTTAGAAAAAAACAAAGTATAAGACCTTTTTACATACATTATTCAAAGTTGGATTATAATTACAAATACGAAATGGAGAAGAAGAATAAAAACAGCTACTATAACATTACAAAACACATTACTACTACACAAAATAGTCCCTTTAATTTTTGATGAAAGAAAAGTCGGCGTTTCTACAAAAAAATATTGGTTGAAAACATAATTTGTCGGCTTTTCAAAATTTAATTTTTTTTTTTGGAAAAATTAGATACTAAAAATTTTTTATTGGCTTTTTAAAACTAGGGTTTAAAAATATCATTACCGGTATACCGGTATCAAAAAAAATCATTTCTAGGGCCGGTATTTTACCGTTAAAATACCGTTAAAATACCGGTATTTAATGGTATTTCGCAAACAATTTGTTTACCCGTAAAAAACTACATATTGTTTTTAATTTATGTCATTATTTACATTACAAGGTTTTGATACATTTTACTACTATTAATTATACTTTCGGTTTTATAAAAATATTATAAAAATATTATCAAACTATAATTTGTACTATATTATGTACATAATATTTTGTTTACCGATGTATTTGTTTATACAACATATCTTTATAAAATTTTCGTTTTGGTTTAATCTGGTAGTATCTAACTTTTCAGTATATAGAGAGATTTATGATATTTTTGTTCTTAAATTGAGTTATATATATGTTTATAAAATGATAGATTTATATTAATTATAATCCAAAAAAAATGAAAGAATAACAATTCACGGTAGCGCTGTATTTTTTTGTATCGAAGTGCAAAAAGTTTAAGGACTTGCGCCTTAATTACATTTTATTTAACTTAGTTAATTTTTTTTTTTGCATAAAAAAATCTATTAATTATAACTATGCAATGCCGCGTAATTTTCGTTTATAAAAGGTAAGACGTAGTAGACTCGATTCTTTATTTAAGGTACAAGTGGCCAGTGGCGTAGCTATGGGGGGCAGGTAGAAGCTTTGCCCCCCCAGGAAAAAAAGTTACGCCTAAATTTAGGGGGGGGGGGGTCCTTTTTTGTGCGGAGATTTTTTTTACTAAAAATTATGAAATGCAAAAAATTTTAATCGTGAACATTTTTTAAAAAAAGTAAATTAGATTTTGAACTTCAAAAACCGTGTTTTTAACATATATTTTTGTAAAAAACACTGACTAGCCCTGATCAGAAAAAAATCCTGGCTACGCCACTGCAAGTAGCTGTTTAAGTTTAAATTGTATAATATCAATAAACATAAAGAGTAAATCGTAACAGATAAGCAATAGATAAAAGACAATCGTTTATTCCTAACACGGAACTAGAAGACATACAATCCGTGATATCTTCCAAAGGATCCTCTCGCAAAAAAAAACGAGCAAACAAAAGTAAGTTACATTTTAATTTGTTTTTTTGTTATTGTTTTTTTGGCACATTTCACTGCTCTTTTATTTGCCTTTTAAATAAAGTTAAAAAATTTTCAGCCATTTTAAAAAAAGACATATTTCTCTTTTTCGCCCAAAAAGATAGAAGTTAAACCCCGTTTTCCACAAAAAAAAATATTGCAAAGTACTTTTAATATCTTTTCATATATATATTTGAGGTTATGCAAGTGTTTTTACATTCAAAAAAATTGTGAAGTGTTTAAATAAAAAAAATGGCAAAACTTAAAAAAATAAAATAAAAAAAATGTTTTTGAGCAGTTTACAGAACGTAAATATTCAAAGGTTTAAATACCGAAAAATACCGGTATTTTAGCAACTATTTTTTTTCTTTTGGTATTTACCGGTATTTTTAAAATCCTGTTAAAAATCAAAAAAAAATCTAAGTCAGAAAAGACCCCCCTTACTTTAGCCATGTAAATTTTTCTGAAGGTGAAGGATGTACCATCCCCCCCCATTTGTACACCAGTGCTACAGCATAAACTAAAAACGTTAAAATAGCCTTAATATTTAAAATATATGCATAGAAATGTAACCCTTTTAAACCGGTGGTAATCTAGTCGTTTAAAATTTTATTTGTGCTTCTATTACTCGATTGAATTATGATACAGTATTATATAAAAAAATCTAGTTTGGGTATACCAAGTATCAATTATTTATATACTCGATAATTTATCTTATTGCCCACTCGGGTTGTTTTATCCATTGGCATTTTTACTTTTTAATGCCTCATAATGAGAAATTAAAATAGATCAAAAGTAAAGAATGAATAGATAAAAAAATTGATATGGTCTATAATGAACTGACAAGTTTTCTACTCAAAAATATATAAAAGGGGAAAATATTTTTTTACGCTACAAACAAAGATTAAATGCATATGCCTTGTTACATAAACCCCCTTCTAGTTATCACGCTCGCAAAAAAAAAATTCGATGATGAAAAAATTGCAAAACGTAATTTCACTTTAATCATTTTTATCTTATCAAAAGATTTTTTTATAATTGTTATATTATGTGTGTGTATAAACCAACTGAAAAGAATAATTTTTTTAGGCAAAATCAATATCAATTGTATCTATATAACTTAGAAGGGATATAAAAATCTTTTAAATTCCGATGTACTAATGCATTTTTTTTTATCATTGGTTTTAAAAAAGTCAAATTGATAACTACTTTTTAAATATTTTAATAGAATCGAAATCCAGCACATATAAGTATAAGAATTAATAAGTTTTTGTTTTACTGTGATGTAAAAGACTAACCGTCTATAGTTAATAGGACCAAACTTTTTCTAGTATTTACGTTGCTTTTTTTACTGTAGTAAATATAATGCATAATTGTACAAATAGATTGTATTTTTCATAACCAAACCTATAAAATATAGGGAAAATGAGGTAAATCCCCAAATATTTCTAATTTGGGGGAAAACGAGCACTTTTTATGACTTTGTTTTGGGGTATTTGGAGACAGTGACTACAAAAGTTGCAACATTAGTATTTGCTTCTATAAAAGGGCAAATATTCAAATTTTTATGGTTGAATACACGTTTTTCATATATTATAAAGCCCCTTGATTCTTTTTATAGTAAACGTAACATAAAAAAGGCTTTTATACTGTAAAATCAAAATTTGTATCATCATAACGAAAAAATGCTATAAAGTTACAAAAATAACATTGCAAATTAACATAAGAAATACACGCCTGATTTATAAAACATGCATTACTTTAAAAATAATTTTACTCTCTCAATGCTTACTCTTTTATTCATATAATGTTTTTTTATATTGTTCAAGACTATAAAATTTACATTTTGTACCAAACAGTGCTGTTACTACATTTATTCACATGCCATGTGTCTTTTATGCTATTGGAATCACATTTTTATCGAATGCATTTATAAAAAAACCATTAAATAAAATAGAATGGCAATGCATTTTGTTTACACCAAACCAATTATTTATTTTTTGCTTAGTTTTGTTCCCTTTTGTCTAGTCTTAAACAAGTAAAGGTTCAAAAAGGTCCGAAGAAGACAAAAAACTTATTAGCACATAAAGTTCTAATAAAAAATTATTCTCAGTCATCTTTTAAACACTTTTCTGAGGTTTTGAAAAGTTTTTTAAATTATCAGCATAATTTTTTTAGCAATCATTTATTTTCTTTATGATGTAGCAGTGGCGTACCCAAGGGGGGGGGGGGATGGGCGGCCCCTTCCCCTAGAAGCAAAAAGTTGCGCCTGAAGATGAGGGCGGTCTTTTTTTGTGCAGAGATTTTTTTAAAGATTCATTTCGAAAGAACAATTTATAAATATAAAACATTCAAAAAAAAAATAATAAGATTTTTCACTGCATAAATTGTGCTTTTAACCCTTTTTTAAAAAAACCACTGACTCGCCCTGCGCTGAAAAAAAAATCCTGGGTACGCCACTGTTATGTAGTGACTTCTTTATATCGCATTATTTGTAAATAATTCTTAGGCTTTTTTTTTGAAAAAAAAGCAAGTAATTTGCCCTAATAAAATGATTAAATACTAAAAAAAGACAACATTTTTTTCGGCCGCAAAAACATCATCTTTTGTACATAAATTTTTTGTAATATTGCAATTGTGATAATTAAAAACCTTTTTTTTTTGTTTAACACAACTTTCATGCTTTTAAAACTACTAAATGTCAGTTTTTGTCTTATTTAAACATTTTGGCTATTTTAACAAAGTTTTACAGGCTATGTTCTATTAGGTTTTTCAAATTACTACACAACAACTTTTTTAATTTTCCTGATTACACATTTTCATGCCTTTTTATGTACAAAGGATGTGTGTCCCCAAAACGTTATTATATATGGTTTGGGGTTTTTTATGGAATTTTGATGATTTTCCCTAAATTTGTTAGGCCTGTTCATGACATGTGAGTTTTTTATTAAAAGCGTATTATTTTACAAAATACTAAATTTTTTAGTTTGTGCGGTTTTCTGTCGTTCCCACAGAAAATTTTACTAAATGCGGCCGTATTTGCCTTTCTTTTAAGCTTTTGTTATGGAGTTTTTACATTTTGTTTTTATTCGGTGAATTTGGCTATAGAAACCTTAAAAAATCCCCAATAAAGTAGTATAAACATGTATAACGTATTAGTTTACAAATTTTAATACATATGAATGCAATATATTTTAATTATCGAAAATGATTCTTTTTAAATTTTATCAAAATCGGAAATTTAAAAAAATTTAAAGTATCGATATTAAGTTTTTTTTATAATTAACTAAAATATAAAGAAAAATAATATAAGATTAATTTTTTATAAATTATTAACAATTTCAAAATAAAATGAATCAAATTGAATTGAATTGAGCTTATTTAGTCCTAATTTTAGTTTTTTTTTTACTTTTTTTACAGTTTCGATATATTCAAGCTCAAGCTGAAAATATTCGATTAATCCTACACTAAAAATGTTCCATATCTTTGTTAGTGTAAAATATTAGAACATCGATAATATGCATGATTCTGTATTGTATTTAATATTGCCTCCTTTATAAACTATATAGTTTTGGGACTTTAATAAAATAAAATAAGATAAAATAAAAATTTAAAAGCAAGTATAGTCGACAATGACTATTAGAAAATAGGATTTTTAAATTTGTTGGCAATTAAAATTTGTTTTTTTTTGCAGGCAACACATAATTTTATAACCTCCATGTTTAGCAGAATCTTTTAAAATGTTTTTTTAAAATGAAAGTGTGGCTTTTATGTGTAAAGATTTTTTATGGCTTTATGCCTTTCTTTATGGGTATTTGTATACATATAATATTTTTGTTAAACGTATTGAAAATAGAAGCGTGTTTTATTTTTTACGTTTTATTATTTATCTATCCGTTTTTACGGTCAAAACTTTTTATCCTTAGAAATGTTACGAAGAATATCGTTACATTGTTAAAAAAGATCTTTTTTAAACTTACTTTTTTTTTGTCACTATACGATATTTTATATTATGATCAACATCAACCTTAAAAAATCATATTATATTTTTTTAATAGACCCTGATTTTTTTAGTATTTATTTTCAAAAAAGGGAGACAAAGATTAAAAAAAAAGCGGTGTATTCTTTTTTTGTCAGATGTTTTATGTGTATCTTTAAGTTTTATCATCGTATATCAAAACTTTAAATAACTTTACTTTCAATAAAATACACGCCCTAGGTTTCATGCATTTTATATGCCGGCTTAACATCAATACTATGCGGTAATTATATTTCAGATAAAACATAAAAAGTCGTAAACATTTAAAACAGATATGTATATGATTTACCTCTTTTTTCTATAAATTTCAACTTTACAGACATTTAATTTTTTTTTACAACAAAACGCAATATCTCGTTACATTTTTTTCGCCTAAAAATTAAAATATTAATTTACAGGATTTTTCTCTAAATTGCCTTTGTAACAAAACCTAATTTTTTATATATCAAAAAAGTAATTTTTAATAGCTGTTGTTAATGGTGTAAATACAGGCTAGAAAATATTTCGTAATCCTAAAATATCCCTACATATATCATATTTAAAGATACAACTAGTAATTCTAATAGTAATATATAGAGCTTTTACTTGTGTTTGTAAAGTTTACTATATAAAAATATTTATAAAAAATATTTTTTTGACTATTTTACAGTTAAAATAAGCAAAGTATGCCATCTTAACTTTTTTCTGTAAAATAAAGGACATATTGCACAAAAATGAATATAAAATTTCTTATATTTATCTATCAGAGAGAACTACACATCTTTTTTTATACATTTAAATAAGCTATTTATAACAAACAGATATGCAGCTTATCTATTTTCAAACTTAACTCTCTTTACAATTTATAGCTTTTCCATCCACTAACCGGTGAGTTATATACAGTGGCTGCGTAAAATTATTGAAAAGCCTGTAAATGGCCATACAATATATACCATGGTTAGAAAAGAAGCAATTCCACATTTTGCATATTTTTTTACTGCTTGCAATCAATAAAAAAGTTCAGCAAGAGTTCTATATTTAAAAAGACACAAAATACAAACAAAATATTTTATATTCTAAACTGCATAATTAAATGACATGGCTAGTAAATTTCTGTTTTTCAAAAGTAGTAAAAAAGAATTTAACTGAAAAATTTATAAAAACACAATAAAAAAATTATTTAAAAAATTATTTAAATAAAGTATATCTTATTCTTTTATAAGCGTTACAAATAAAGCAAAAAACTAAGTAACATTGTATTATTTCCCGAGTGCATTTTATAGGCAACCCATAATGAAAATACTGACATAAATTCTTACGTAATTAAAAAAATATTTTAATAATCATTATCAATATTAGTAAAAATTTAGAAAAAGGCAAGTTAAATCGATGACATTGTTTGCTTAAAAAAATATTAATGCTACACTTTTGTCGAAAATGTCGTAAAAGTATTCTTTTTGTAATTTATGTTCATAATTAATAATTTGCATATAATAAATGACATTTATTTAAGTACAAAAAATATTTATTCAACAAAAAAAAATTTGTAAACAATCGTGGGTAATTTTTACAAAACTTGAAATTTATTCAACGAACTCTACTTGGAGGTTTTTTTTACAATTTTAGTTTTTTTTTTTTTTTGCCGTATATTTTTACTACATATGGCTATAATGACCTTTTTTATTACATAAAAAAAACTTGTGATTATTGCATATACATATTTTGCAATCACGGGTTTTACAAATATTTATAACCGGTTTTGCCCTAAAAGAAAAACTAGTGTATACAAATCAGTTTATTGGAATATATTAATGGCGAGTAAATAAATTATATTAGTTTTTTATAAATAAATCATGCCTAATACCCCTGTTAAGTATCTCTGATTGTGATTTAATATATAAATACTATTTTATGGGTATTTTTCTAATTTATCAGCGTATATTATTTATTATAAAAAAACTGCAAACTATGCTAGAAAACAGATGTTTTATTTTTCAAGCACAATTTATAAAAAGGATTTTATATGTATAGTAGTAGTCATTAATTTTTATAAAGCAAAAAAAAAAGTATATTATTGAAAGATTAGTAAATGACAATCAAAACACTAAATAATATATAATAGGTTTTAGACTTCGAATAATTGGAAAAACTAACACCTAATCTTAAGATTAAACAAAAATAATATGAGGGAGTAGTACATGATACCTATATTTTTTTTCAAAACACAAAACAAACCAGTTACTCGTTAAAAAAATTAAAAAAGCTATAACCTTTGACTTTTAAATCCGATTTTTTTTTGTTGGTGTAGTAAAATTTAGAAAATATATATATTAAAAAAAATGATATAAAATGCCCATACTTATAAAAAAAAGAACAAAATAAAACATATAACGACATAAATTTTAACAAAAACTATGCTTTTTACTACATAAATTTTAAACTGAACTCGCTTCTTATATATGTATTTAGAATTTGTGTATTAAAAAGTAACGGTAAATTGTATCTAGTTATGAATATTTGGTAATTTATAGTTTTTACAACTACGTTAGCATATGCTAAACCTGGTCATGCTAAAAAAGCGTAGACCCTTTTTTCACACTTTTAAAAAATGGTTAGAATAAAAAACGGCTTTGTGTTATCTTTTATATCATGAACATACGAAAAACAAAAAAAAAAACATTAAAAGCTTTTTTTTGCAAATAGCCGTTTATTTTTTTGGCCAAAAATTAATATATTTTTCATTTTGTTTTGGTAAAAACATTTTTTTGTGCCGCCTGTCAAATAAAAATTCTGAATTTGATGTTAGAATATGGGTATGAGTATTTTTGTATTGTATAAGAAAACCAAAATTATTTTATAAATTAACACTAAAAAAACACTTTTTATATTATTATTACAAATATGTCATATTAATAAAAAACATTTCTGAATAAATACCATTAGCAAGGTTTTAAAATAGTATAAATCGTTTTGATGTCCTGTATCTACAAATATGGTATGTTAAATGCACTTTGGGTATATATGTATTGTAATATACTGTCAAACATCCCTATAACCTAGAAAAATACAGTTCCAACACTCTGTTTATTGAAATTGATTTGATCTTATTTTTGCAAGCAGACTCTTTGTTATATTTTTTAGCTGAGAATAAAACAAAACTTTGCAAAAAAATTTTACAAAGAATAAAAATGATTGAAAAGATTTTTAAACGAAAGATTAACTTATCTTTTTGTATAGAAAAGCGATGTTTGCAATTCAGTTTGGAAAAATAAGTTGTGTTAATTAAAAAAAAATGCCCCTTTTTTTACTATATATATGTAGTAATCAAAAGTAAAATTCCATAACTCGTATGTAATACATCATCTGTTGTTGCATTTATAGTCTTGTTAGTTTTTTTCCAAATTATGCAAAAAAAAATCCTTTTTTTTTCATGATTTTTTGGTTCGCCGAATGAAAACACGCCTAAAAGTAAAAGTCAAAAAAAAATGTTTTTTACTTTTTGGTATTTTTATCGCGAAAAAAATTATATGTCGGAACTGCGAACATTGGTCTATATGCGGAATAAAGGTTAAAAATCTCGTTTTATATCCATTTTTATTGTGTAATGTGTCCTACGGATC